>JASSUY010021144.1:0-17050 GCA_032466535.1 Forpus xanthops | reverse complement strand
TACATCTCAGCCTTCTTTACTGGCAATGAGAGTCCATAATAACACTTCAAACACTGGATTCTCAATTAGCAAAGCCAGCATTTTACCAGTTAAGGATTTGCCATGGACTAAACCCCGTGTTTAAAGAGTATAGATGTATACCTGTGACACTGTGCTATGAAGAATTAGCACTCAAATAAATACTAACTTAGGGATATCTCTACTGCATATTCCATAGTATTATTGATAGTAGATGTCCACAACCACAATTTCACTACATATTCTGGTAGTTTTATTTATATATGTCTTATTTGTACTTTTAGCATAGAATGTTAAAATCGGATTTGTGCGATCAGTTTGTCCATTTGTCTGGCAGTTGACAGCCTCCCCACTGACTAACTGAACTCATAGTCTGATTTAAAAGAGAAAAAGAATTCCTAGAGGTAGATTGTGATAATCAGAAAATGTGTACAAAAATGCCTAATAAGAGTCTCCACTGAGACAGAAGGTAGCTGTGACACTGGAGCCTGTAGAAGCCAAGGGTCCAGCTGGCACATGGGTATTATCTGGGCAATGCTCACACAGTTGCAGGGTAGCAACAGCATTGCTACTTTATGGGCTGTTCTGTGGGACAGTAAAGGAGTGCTGAGAAGAGGAGAGTGAGAAGTCAGGAATGAACACAATTCATGGGAAATTGGACTGCAGTATTTCCATTTGCCTGAATAGGAATTCATTTTGTGCAAGTTGCCCTGCTCATCAGTTATCCTGATTAGTTAAGACTTGGATGTATACTTAATACATTAGCAATTCTTATGAAGAGTAGCTGGTGGAAAAAAACATCTTACTTATCATTCATTAAAATATGCCAAAAGATTGATGTTTCTCAACTAGAGTTCTACCAAAATAACAACATACTTCAAAGTACTTTAGAAGCGCTACTTCCTGAACTTTTCTAGTGTGCCTATTTGACTCAACAGGAGTAAGATTCAACTGCCAAAATAAATCTTAGCAAATGATATTAAGTCCATATACAGTCAATGCTGAGATGAAGTGCTATTGGGTGAATAGGTTCCTATTCATCTAATTCTAAAACAGACATCTTAAATAGCACAGATGAATCATATCCTGAAAGTACTTGTTTCTCTTCATTTACTGAAAAGTGAGTCTGGGGTAGCTAGCATTAACACTGACATTTACAATGTAAATACATAGGCAGGTGAAATGAAGGCCACCTTATAAATTCAAATGTAGAATAAGGTACTTAATGTACAAGTAAACCACGTCAAAGTACTTGATGATGAAATTCCTTGAACATAATAAAAAAACCCAACAAGCAAGCAAACAAAAGTCCAGGAAAATTCAACACCAGCTGATTTCTTCTTTTTTTTTCTAGAAGCAAAGCCAAAGATTAAATCACTTCTTCAAAACTTCTTGTCCGATACAGAAAAACAACCCCCAGAACACTCAGGCTAACACGAGAGGTACACACACTAGTGACTAGTGTCTAATTGGAAGCAGAATTCTTCCCTGCTGTCTTCTCTTCCCAACTCAGTTCTTTTGCAAGCTCCAAATTTGGCAGCTAACAGCACAACCTTCCATGCCAGCATGCAGCATAATGGCAAGAAACCCCCATAGCCCTTGCTCTCCCACAGCCCTTTGCATTTCCTTATCCTTATCCTTTTATCTCCTTATCAGTTTTAACCCAGTTCATAGGAAGACGTAAAATACTTTTAGGGGGAAAAAAAAAGTAAAACTGAAAGCAAAACAATTAGTTCTAGACTGTAGTTACTATCAAGTCTTTTGTAGCTGGGCTGACTATTTCTTACCCTGAACCCTTTCAGGAGGCAACCTGTACATGTAGGGACACTGATTCACACTGGGAAGTCTTATACCTTATATTCCATATGAGTCTGTGCAACCCAGCCACTGCTGGATGCCACTGCCTGCCCCTGAGACCTGGCCCACAGATTATCCAGAGCAGTAACTGCTCAGTGTGGGCTAAGCCTCCTGTATTGCTGAATAACTCAAAGCTTGGAGGCCAGGGCAAAAAAGGTGGGAAGGCCACTGCCCTCCCATTTCTCATACCCACACACCCACAGATTGTGGTGTTGCTCACATCCAGATCTGCAGACTCAGAAGCGAGAGTTTCCAGCATCCACAGCCCTGCCACAGACTATGCTACTCCACTGCCTAACCCGTGGAAATCCACTGACCTGCTTGCTCCAAGGGAGGCCCTATGGAATCCTCCAGCCATGCTCATAGTTACTTCCATGTCAAGGTTGGGTAATGAAAATGCAGGCAAAACAGCGATGTAATTTTTAGGGATATTGAACTTAGGGTTTGAGAAAAGTAAGAGTTGCCATAACAATCCAGAAGAAAGTTTTACTAAGGCTGGTCTGGAGCCTCTACATATTCATAAAACTTCAATTTTCCATACCTTTTAGAAATACTAAATATACAGGCTACCATAAAAACAGTTGAAGACAACAATAGCTTATACTTCTATCTTGTCCTAATATACCCAAAACCTTATCTAGCATTCCTTGCATATCCAGCACTGATGGGAAAAAAGACTAGGTTAAAAACTTGCTCTTTATACTTAACTGTAAAAAAAAAATACCTCAGCTGTTTTTGCACACCTGTATTTCAAGAAAAAATAATTTGCTCTATTGTGTGAATCAACTAAGATGTTGGTATGCGTTTGAGAAAGCTCCTCTTCACAAAATGTACTTTAGTCTCAGTAAATAAAAAAGATGGTTCAAAGACATAAAAAGCTTGAAACATTCACATCACCTCCCTAATTCTTATTGCAGACATGCTTCCTATTGCGTAACATATTGTGTTAGGAGAGGTTTACAAAAGGCCATGTAAACTGCATGCAATATATTAAAAACTAAGCACTAAAATATAGAAGAGGGGAAGAAAACACAGACAAGCTATGATTTTAAACAGTAAAATAAGAATACTTCATGCAACATTTTAGAGATTACGAGGAGTGAATAGTACAACATCTGTTCAAAACATGAAGTTCACTAATGTCAGTAAAATGTGCAACAATCAACAAACACAGCGATAATCCACCTTGGCAGAAGTTAGTGGATCAAGCAAATCCTGACCTGGGAGTCCTGCCACTTTCTTAATTGGAAAAATAACTGAGTTTGCTTGAAAGAATGCAATTTATTCTTCATCTTCAGTGATACCAATTGATAACAGTAAAATCAAACGGAGCAGAAAGACTGCAGAAATTACTGGAAAATAGATACAGTTGCAGAAAAGTTCCTGGTGACAAAACTTATTTAACTTATCGAGCAAGAAATGTTGTTTATGATATCATGCAGGAAAGGATTTGAAAGCATCCTTTCAAAAACATATCAGGGTGTTCTGACTTAGAATTTTAGTATATCTTCAGAAAGTTCCACATGTATTAGAGAGTGAGGGTGTGGAACAGATGATCTCCAGAGGTCTCTTCCAACCCTAATGATTCTGTGATTTCTCAGTCCCTGCAAAGTGTCACTGCCCAACTAATTTCAAAGGCACTACAATAACATATACCAGGGAAAGAACTGCTCCACATTTTGTGTAGACTCTAATGGGGAAAACGCAGCTATTTGATGGCCACAGAAGAAACAAACGTAACAGAATGAGAAAATATATCAGTTAAAGTAACGACTATTGCTCAGGGTTATCTGCATGGGCTTGGTTTACATATTGCACTCGTTTTGACTGGGATAGAGTTAATTTCCTTTATAGTAGCTGCTATGGGGCTGTGGCTTGGATCTGTGCTGGAAACACTGTTTTTGTTACTGCTGAGCAGAGCTTACACACCTTCAAAGCATTTTCTGCTCCTCATCCCACCTCACCAGTGAGTCAGACTAGGGGTGCACAAGGAGTTCGGAGGGGACACAGCCAGGCCAGCTGACCCCAACTGACCCAAGGGATATCCCAGACCACATGGCATCATGCTCAGCATACAAAGCTGGGGAAGGGAGGAAGGAAGAAGAAGGAAGGGATGGGACATTCAGACTAATGGTGCTTGTCTTCCCAAGTTACTGCTTTCCTGGAGGTGGCTGAACACCTGGCTTGCCAATGGGAAGCAGTGAATGGATTCCTTGTTTTGCTTTGCTTGCACATGCAGCTTTTGCTTTACCCACGAAGCTGTCTTTATCTCAACCCATGTTTCTTCTTACTGTTACCTTTCCAACTCTCTTCCCCATTCCACCAGCAGGAGCAAGTGAGAAGCTGCATGGGTCTGAGTTGCTGGCTGAGATTAAACCACGGCATGTAAATAGAATGGTCTGGGCAATCACACTGGCTTTGAGGCAGGCTGACACTATACAGCTCTTGCTTGTATCACTGAAATCACTTCATCTCTCTTCCACTTCCACAAATAAGGTGCTTTAATGTAACTGCTTTTTTGGGAAAGATGTATGGCAAGCCTTAGTTCTTGAAATATGCGTGAGCAACATACCATAGTGAGCTGGCACTCAAACTGCTTGAGTGGCCACGTGATAGTGCAGGGACTCGTGTCCCAGCCCACTTCAGCTCACTATGGCAGTTGTATTCACAGGCACTGGACAATATGGTTCACTGAACTGGCACATAGCAGTTTCAGATTAGATGTGTCCAAAAGAGATGACCCTGTCCTACAATAGGAAAGGCTGGATAATTACACCTACAAGGAGGAAAGGAGGGTTTGATCAAAGAAAATAAAGACCAAAGAAACAGTTTTTATTGCTACATATCTTTCCTGATGGTAGAGTAATAAAGATCCTAGCAATGACATTCAAAATGCTTGGCGGAACATTGTGCAAGTCTTTTGTCAGAGCGTGCCTTGCTTGCCCAAGGAATGCACTTGCTCTGGGATGTCTTTGAGATGATGGCCATACAGGTGAACCTAGATGATAAATTATTGGGGCAAATGGAAACTGAAGAGTTTAAAGATGACCACTCTGTTTAATGAGGTTATTACATGTTATGACTGAAAAATAGTATCCTTTTTAAGGAGAAAATGCTTCCTATATTTATATTTTACATGTTTTAGTGAGTGCATCTCCATATTCATAAAAAATGCTTTCTTGTCATAATATTTACCCATTTTATTTGGATCACATGCTTAACATAAATATAGTGTTGCAGGGAAAGCATCTTTTGCTTTTCTTGTTTCTGATCTCTTGCAGGTACATAACCCTCTATTTAGCAACTACATAATTTGATAAAATAACATTATGGGGAAAATGAGTTTCAAATTCCAATTTGCGATTTAAGACAAATATATCACTTTTTTTTTGAGTAAGAAATGAACAGTTACAGTGGGTGCATCTTGCGTGGTGTGGGAAGTGAGAACACAGGTAATTCTCTGCAGGGGGAAAAAAAAAATGTTTGGACTCACTGAAAATGGTTTATAAGATATAATAGAAAACCAGGCTTTGTTTAAAATGCATGAGTGCTTGGGCTACACTTTAATGTTGAATATTTCTGGCTACATCTCAAAACAGAAAAGAATATAAAAGGGATACCAAAAGGAGGTAGGTAAAGTCTTAACTGCAACAATGTTTTGTTAGACTTTTTCCTGTAGCTGTATGTATTTAAACAATTGGCAATGGGGATATCAATCAGATTTAAAGGTTGATATCTCCCGGATTATGTCACAATTCAAAATTGTTCAGTTAATGATTATGAAACATATTTCTTTGTAATGGTGTATTATTTCAGCAGTTGCTCCTGGGGATTACTGCCCAATGCTGTCATTAAAACAAAGCAAAACCCTGATGGTGGGTGAAGTATAAACATTGCTTTATTAGAATAAGATGTCATAAGAATTGTAGCTCAAGCACTTACATAAAAATTTGTGAGCTACTGTTCCCATAGCAACAGGCAACATAATTTAGCTAACATAGCTGTTTTCAATTCTAGGGGCTTCATTGTCACTGCAGTTTACAAAATACAAAAGTGCTTCTAAGACTCTGACATGGTAAACAGACAAAACATGTTGGAAACATGTTGAGGAAGGTATTGCTTTTGTTTCAGGTGCAGGCTAATAAAATGCTTCCTTCTCAGCTGTGTTTCTTGGGATTCTCTACCACCCTCAACCCACATGTTCTAATTGGTTCTCCTTAAAGTGCAGGAGATCCAGTGAAAGGCACCTGAAGCTGCCCTGCTGTTATGCTTGTCTGATTCTTTTTGGTATGTGCAGAAGCAGCTCTTTTACTGGCTGAATTCCTCTTTCTCTCCTTCCTCCTCATAGTTACCAGAATAAGATTCACTTCAATGCAGAGAGTCAGCACTACATATCTGGGGCACCTGTTAAATCTCATATTGAGCCTACACACAGTTACTAATTTAACACACTGCTGACACATTCCCATAGCCGTATGTCTTTTGCTTTCCCAATGGTTCTGTGAATTTTGTTATGATTCTCAATCATTTTAAAGTACTTTTTAAAAACATCTGGCTCCACAGTTTTCAATTTAAAGAAAAGTCTGTGAAAAAGTTTTAAAATAAGAATGTAAAGAAGCACTAGAACTAAAATTCTCAATGCAGGTACTCTGAAATTCCACATTGTGTCTACATGGAAAGATCGGGGGAGCACAATCAGATTCTATTTACTGGAAGTTTAGGATTGTCAGCCTGCAATCCTTGCCTTGCAGAAAATAATATCTCACATTATTTTCTTGGTGATGCTGGAAAAATTTCTTCTGGAGGAGACATCTCAGTGGTGTCAGCAAGTGAATCACTGCCTGTGCAAGGGTAAAGAATGTTTTTGAAAGCAAATTGCGTTGGCCACTGCATTTGATAGACTCTGTAATGAAGTGTTGGCTCTGTCTCTAAAGTTCTCCTGTGCTGAGTCCCAGACAGGGACTTTAAGGAACTCAGCTCTTCACAGATCTTCTTTCTTCAACAAGTATATGGAAGATAGAAACACTAAGCTGTTAACTTCACAGCTGACAATTCATTTTGCATAATATGAGGTTACAGAAAATTTATCTAGCTTTGAATGTATTTTCTTATTTTGGTGAGTTGAACAGTGCACCAAAACCAGGAATTGACACAGGTAGTTGGAAAAGCAGCTGTGGTGCTGAAGCACAATCACCTATCCTGTAGGTAGGTAACATGAAAATGTGACAGCAGCAGTTCAGCGATCTATGCGCGAGATGCAATATATATCACTCACGAACTCCACATAAAAAACACATAAAAAATACCCACAGCAGCTAGCTCGTTTTTTTTCCAAATACAATGCAATGAGTGTGTTTTTCCAGACAAAGATGCTATGACACAAAGCACTAATGCTCCATTTCTAACTCCATCCAAACAAATACGCAGAACCTGCCTATTATTTAATTCATACCAACTCAGCATGTATGCTCCAGCACTTTGATGAAGGCTTAAGTGTTCAACTGATATAAAGAGAAAAAAGCATTACATCTACCTCTGGAATTATTACAACAGTATTTTCATCATGCAATTGAACATGCACAATAAATGAGCACTACTTAAATAGTGCATTAGCCTTTATTGTCCTACAGGATTCTGCAATCCCCTCTCACAGACTTCATCACAGCAGTTTCCAGTTCTTGATGTGCAAGGCAGGTTGAGTGTGCCTGCCAAGCTAGATAGAGTAGTAACTATCCTGTTTCTGCAAAAATTGAATATTAACCACCAGGACTATAAAAAGTCATCTCCATATTAACTAACTGTGCCTAGTCCTGCATTAAAATCAAACATACATACACTGGTCACTGATCTTGATAGAGATGTCTCGCACTACCACATCCAAAATTTCTGGGTCTAGGAATCACAAGCATATTTAGAGAGAGGTAGAGACAGCTCTGGAAAACACTAGCTGCTATAATCTCTGATCCTTATGATTGCTTCCTGGGCTGAGATCTGAATAAAAACCCAGTTGAAGAACTATGTTAAAAATAAAATTTAAATCATATCATCAATTTTACTTTGAAATAGCAAAGACTGTGTATGGCATTATAACTTCAAGTAGTGTCATTTAATATTTTCAGAAGAATACGTTTATACAGCAGTATGATATGTTCTTGTTAAGAACCTTGTAAAAGCAATGACATTCCTGACTGTTAATCTATGAAATACATTAAACTTCTGTGCAGACTTTGTTGGCTTGTAGAGAGTTATCTGAATATCTATTCTCCTTGGTATAGCTTTTGTAATTCAAAACTGAGACTGCTCATTTAGAGAAAGGGGAAAAAAAAGGCTTGAAACAGACATAAACTTCAAAAATATAATCACAAGTTTAAACAATACCCTGAGGTGACACTGTTTCAGAGAAAATAATCTTTGAGAAGGCAATATTTAAAAATAATTTAGAACTACAATATAAAACTATTATTTTAAAATCTTCCTTGTTGCTTACACACAGGACTAAATTTCATAAAGTGGCACTTGTTCACTTAAGGGGCCATTGAGATCATAATGGTCACGATTCATATTGTGCCCTGGAAAACAGTTCTAAATAATAGAAAAATATGTAATAATATGAACCACTTATTTTATAAAATAGTCTAGGTATAATCTTCAGCTGTCACAAGCTGGCCAAAATGCATAACTAACACTGGACAGTAAATAATCACAGTAAATAGAAACCTCATCAATGCAGTATTACATGCTTGTCTATTTTAAGCAATTACTGCCTGAAAATTTTAAAGCATTTTTGATATGTAGCTGTGAAAAAGGCTACATCTTATCCATGCTATGAAAATGAGGAAATTAAAGGACACAGGTTTTAAGTGAGGAGGTGAAGTCTTCAACTACAATTGAAGGCTCAATAGCTATACACAATACTTCATAGATACGTTAGAATCTATAATAACTCCACACTTTGGCACACTTAATGCTTTGAGCCAACATGGTTGTCCTCTTTTCAATTTGAAATCTAAATTATCCTCCTTAAGCATTTGCCTTTGGCTGTAATTCCAATTTAATATCTTTCTTTGTATGAGCTCCTGCAGACTATAGAGTTACTTTAAAACATCTGAATATATTTCTTCTAGGAGACATTAACAATTCAGAGTCTTCATTTGACCTGTTTCTCATAACATTATGAAGTGCAGGGGCTATTTAAGATGTTCAGCAACATAACAGGATCAAAACAGTTTCCAGCAGCAGCACAAGCTAAACATAGAGCAAGAATAGTTGAATGACAGCATAGAAAAATCACTGCCTTAATAGAACATTTGGGGTAATTTGACAAACCCAATGGCATAATTACTGTTGCCCTTGCAGGTCTCAAATAATTATGTTGCAGATTTTTCTAAAGAGAAATGACTATTTAAAGAAGAATCAAGCCATGAATTCATGTATTTGCAAACTAGAAAAACGTCACATAGCTCTACAGTATCTAGCTAAGTGCAAGCTATTATTTTCTAAAATTTTATTTCCTTTTAATTCTGTTTGGTGGTAACAAATGAGATATAAGTGCTCTGATTCATCCTGTACCTTTAGCATGAAATACCCCAGAGCACTTATAAATAATAATTAGTAAAATATTTTTTAAAAATTAAAAGTACAACTAAAAATTAATCCCTAACTTGATATTGCATATGACCAAGAATTATGCAGAACTCATCAAGACCATGTATAGCTCATACAAATGGCTAAGTAATGAGTAGTAGTATCTGTGCCTCTCTACCAAGAGCTATTTATACAGTTCTTGTAGAACAATTATAAAACATATTGAAGAACCAAAGAAATGAGACCAAGTAATCCACAGGTTAAAATAAACTCATGTTGCAGAGCACCAGCATCATATGTCTCTGTGAAATGCATAATTTTAAAAGAGCATATAGCTCCCTCTGAATCCGAAATTACCTCATTTTCAAGAAAAGTTTGTATCCCCCCCCTTTATTTTTTTCATATATTAAATGGAAGATGAACAGGTGAAATTGAGGATAGATAAATATTTAAATAAAAGAATGAAATTGACACAATGTCAAATTCCTGCATGATTAGTAATTTTTGTGTGGTTTTCTATCTTTGTTACTCCCTGACTAGGTATATATTCTGGAGCAGGGATACAACACAGTGCTGTGCATGGCCCAGCTCAGCTTCCCCAGTGTACGTACTGAATGCATCCTGATTCCTGGAAAGGTTTGCTCAGTGACATGCAAATAAATTTCTATCAATTTGAAATAATTTTTTAAATCTTTCTCCCCAGTGCAAATTCATATAGCAGACTAAAGACAAAAGAAGTATATTGTACACAGAAGCTTTCTCCTCACAGTTTTTGCTTGAGATGAAAAAGTCAAGAGGCAAACATAGATATGTAAGAAATTAACAGAGTTAAAAACATAATGAAGCCCAATAAGGCCTATACCAGATGAAATCTAATAGATGAAAGAAGGCTTATTTCTTTTTTGTAGCTCTATCCATTGAATTTTACAGAACAGGAAGTACAAAGGGAGTTCAACTGTGAGTGACCTGTTTCATTTTGTCTACTAGCAGATCATACTCCACCCCATTATGATTTGATGGCTTTCACTTTATGATTTGGTTTAGTGTTGTTTTTTTTTAATCAAGCTTGTACTCAGACTAAGATGAAATATCTTGCTCTCTTTTAATTTGGTGGAAATCAAAAATAATGTCACTAGAGTTGAGTAGAAAAGTTAGAGGGAAAGAAAAAACCCACAATCGTTTTGCCAAGACTTCAATTCAGTGGGCAGGCATTTGCCTGGATAAAATCAAGAGGATAGATAGCCAAAAGCATCTGTGAAAGAATATATCTAAAATTTGTTTTTTAAAGATCTGTCAACTCTAATAAAAATGTCAAAATTTGATATTTTGTTGTTGATATTCTTGTACTAAATACCACTCCATGTTATTTGTTCTAAAACATCCATTCTTCATTAACAATCTACTCAACCTTAGATATGCTTTGGGCAAAGGCAGAAAAAAATGACAAAGATGAGACTTTCTGCACCTGTGACTCAATACTACAGTAACTGCAAATAATATGGTTGAGCAGACACTTTCAGATAAACTCTGATTTCAGCCACAAAGCCCCTCTACTGGTGTAATGAATGAAGCGTCCATTTAACTTTTAGACCTAGCAGATCTATGAATAGGAAAGTGCACAGTTCAGTAGGCTATTAATTAACCTGTGAAATGATGCTTATTATGTAGATGAAGTATTATTTTTTCTGGAAAATAAGCAGGTTGCCAGCCAACTACTTTGATCAAATATACCCAGGAATTAAAATGGATATTTTTGGTCACATGTGATTAGCATTTGATGCCCTTTTTCCTCTAAACACTTCCCAGAGGACTGCACATACCAAATTCCTACCGCAGCTAGAGCTATTATATATAAAGACCTGAGAATGCTCATTTCACTTAGCTCTATCTTAGGTTTACCAATAGTGCTGAAGACAACAGTCTTTTCCCTAGACTATTAAATGACTTTCAACTACAAAAAAGGAAACATTTTGAAGTTGAAATCTAGCATTACAGCGCCCACAATGAAGAACAGTTAAAATAAATAAGCAGCCACAGATTTGTCCCTTAGGTATTCTGCAAAACCTCCAGCTTATTTAGAAGAATTGCAACAAAATAGAATTCATCATTAACAAAATGAAAAACAAAGTCTGTAAATCTTAGTGAAAAGTTTGAATACCTTGGGGTGCTAGTAAAGAAAGAAGAAAACACTCCATGGCAAGGCTGAATTAAAAGCAAATTCAACAGAGAGGCAAAAGGTGCATTTGGATTATCTACTGTAGAGTCTTAACTTGGACGTCAGCTAATTAACACATATGCAATCAGAACAAGAATTCACAAGCATGCTACACAGCCATTGGAAAGAACACCATATAACAGATATTGGATATGCAACTGAATGGGCATAACTCAGTGTAGCAATAAATACATTGGTGCCTGTGGAATTCCAAGGGCATAAGCTCATATCTAAAAAAATCCCAAACTATTATTTTCTCTGTCTGCAAAGGGACTTAGGATAGAGCCATTCTCTATCTCTGGGCCACTGCTCAGAAAAGGAATGTAATGAATGCAAGAGCTATGCTGCTGCAGACACAGCTCATAAGTGGTCTGCTCCTAAGGACATTCCCCTGGGAACCAGGGATCCCTCAGTTTGGCCTGTATATACATTGCAGTTTTATGCATCTGTTCAAAGTCTTACTATTAAGACTGCTACATAAAATACATAACCTTCAAGTAAAACCTAGAGTCCAAAACTCCACCTTTTCCTCACTATCAAGAAAAAAAAATAAAAGGAAAGCAAATAATTTATTTGAACAAAGCACTGCAACAGCTTGGACAAGTTACTGACACCAAAATGTTATAAAGCAAGCAAATAAAAGACTAGGAACATCTGGGAACAACGACCTACACCATGGAAGATTCTATTCTGTGCGGCAAACACCCAAAGAAGGGTTTAAATGCATTATAATCTGGCCAGTTTTGTCGTACTCTTAATGTCAGATAGAAAAACATAATTCTGGAACCCAAATCACTTAAGGTTCTACCATGAAGGCATGGGTGGGATTATGAAGGAATGTAATTATCTAAGTAAATAAGGGTAACATGCTTAAGAAGAGTGAGAAAAAGCCTTCAGTTACAGGGACTACCAGCATCACATTTTCTTTTTAGCAGGCTCCTGAAAATCAGTGAGAAATGTTATATCTTTATAGACTTTGAAGTCGTTATCCCTTTCTTCATCCTGCTCCCTGGAGACATATACATGCTAGCTAATCCTCCTTTCCCTTGGGAATAATGATCACCCAAAACTAGGTGCCCACCAAGGTACAACTAGATTGGAAGAGGCTAGATTTCTTATGTTCCAAAGGAGGCATTCCTTTCCTCCTCTTATCTCACATTAGCCCCACCAAACTAGAGAAAAAGCATTAATTCCTATTCTATTAGGTAAATTTTGGGATCCCCACTTGGTCTGCTTGACACAGACACTGCAATCTGAGCTGGCGGTTGTACACTGTAGCTAAATGCCTAAAAAGGGAGAGTGAGAAAGGAGGTGTTAAATACAAATAAGAAATCACTTTTCTTCCATATATAGCATTTACAAAATTTCTACATGAACATATTCTTTATAGTTTTTGAGAAAAAATGGAGAGATCTTAGGACAGCTGTCAGAAAACCAGTCTTACAGTGTGAGCCTTAAAGAGTACAACATATCCAATTTACCAGAAAGAAAGTTGAGAGGTGCCTTGACTACTAACTATAATTTTTAGTAGTCATAAGGATGTTAAAATTGTGAAAGTCTAAAGAGATGGAGGATCAAGGTTTGCAGATCAAGGCAATAACTTCATTAAGCCAGGTGGCACAGCCAGAAAAGGAACACAAGATTCTATGTGCATCCTTTTCCACAGGACACTCAAATCAGTTTTTCATAGACACTTGTTCAGAAAACATATCTGAAAAAGGGAGACTTTTCAGTCTTAGTGACAAAGGCATAGCAAAAGGAAGACTGGCAGCTGAAATTAGACAAATTCAACCTTTCCACAACATTGCAATTTCCTAGCACTAAGGGTAATTAAATATTGGAACGGCTTACCAGGGGAGCCGGTGGACTCGCCATTGCTTGGAGCTTTAGGATGAGATTAGATATCATTGTAAAAGAGATGCTTTAATCCAGGTTCTGGAAGTTCTCAACATGCCCATAACACTTGCAGCTCTGCATTAAGACAATGACTATAATCAAATCTCATACTTAAGGGTTTCAGCTGATCAACTGCAAGGGTTACAAAAAGTTTCTTTTTTTCCTTTCACATAAAAACCAGACGGATACTTTGCTATGTTTTATATTCTGATCTATCTCTGAAATAGTGGAGATTGCCCACATCTACATAAAAAAGCAGGGGAAGCTGATTCAGTGATCACTGGTGATAGGGAAAGTACTTCACTGGAAATTCACCAAGCAATTACATCCTACTTGAGCTCACATGAATTTGAAGCCATCTGGATGCAAAACACCTGGGAAATGTGTGATTAGGTCAGAAGTTTAGCTGTCTGCCCAGCTAAGGGCCTACCTGGTTTTAGCACCCACTCAGCATTGCACCAGCATAGTTACATGACTTTTGGAAAGAACCTGCTTCATGCTCTGCATTCAGCCAAGGGTCACATGAAAAACTATTGGATCATCATACGTTAAAGGTCTTATTAATGAATCTTGCTGGATTAGCTCAGAGGGAGTGCTTTTCCCAAGGTGAGATAATTGTAAATCTCAATTGCCTTCTGCTTGTTCAGTGTGAGATCCAAACCACCTGTTAATACACTACGATCATCTGGATGTATCTCATATAATTAGCTAATTGCTATTGAAGAAGCATGAGTAACACCTTGATTTTTACTGTCTCCTGAAGTTCATATAGAGTTACTAGAGTTAAACAGAATTATCATGTTTACACACAGGTATCAGGATGGATTTAGCTTTGGGTGTTTTCCAGTATAACCAGATACATAAGCATCCTTTTCAATGTTTAATATAGCTACATTTGTAATTAACTATACAATCTACAATGTTTTAGCAGAATAGTGTCATGATTTAATTATTAAATGCAAGTAAGTAAAGCAAGACAGGCCATTCTGCTGCTTTTACACTTGTGTGTGAAAAGAGTATATCTCCACCTTAGCAAATGAAGGATGAAATGGGAACTGGTTCCTCTAGCAATTTCTGTGACACGTCCAGTGGCATAGCTACACAGTGAGTTTCTATATAAAGATCTATGTAAGTCAAGCCCCTGTTTCCAGGCTTTTATTCTTTTCAGCTACCTATACTCTTCTTTTTCATCCCTTTCATGATGAGTTAAAATTCAAAAATATATCTGTCTGTGCTAAATAATGGGCCATTTGTATACAGCTATACCTGGAACGTAATGCAGGCAGATAATTCATCTGTCTAGCAATTCAGGACATTTTCCATACAGAATAAGGATATTTTCTCTTTAGCATAATTCAGAGCATACATATTAACATAATTCTCTATTGTCAGTATCGGCCATTCTCCTTCTATTAAGATTGTCATATTTCAAAGTAAGAATCGGACATGCTATGACAGCACTATCTAGTAACACAAAATATTTGTGTAAAAACATAAGACTTAATTTTTAGAAAGCAAAAAAAAATACATTGATACTGTTATCTCAATGTCTATCTTGTTGATCCATGCATATACATGACAGCAATTCTGAAGGTCATGTTTACAAGATGGACCTATTAAGCAGTACCATGAGCATCCTTATGCAAAAAAAAAAAAAAGACTACTCAGAGTCTCCTCATCTGGGATGAAAATGGCAAAATCTGCACTTAAAATCTTCTGATGTCTCACACAGACATCACTTTGCTGCTGCTGTATTTGAGTACAAATAGCTTTGACAGGCTCTACCTGGATCTGCTCCGCACTGCACAAAGATTTCATGATAATGAACATCTTAATAGTTTTTTGATCATTTGTTCTACTGAGGATCCTGCAGCACACCTAATGTCACAGTCAAGGAAAGCCTGGGAAACCTCAAAAAAGTAAATCTACTGCCCCATAGTTTTGAAATAATACTTTTTTAAACAAAAACTGAAGGAGGACTATTATATTACAAAATAGACACATTAGAAGCCAACTACATAATGAAGGCTAATATTGTTCTAATGATAAATACAATCACAAATTTTGACTGAATCTCTTAGGGATACAAAAACTATTCCTTAGCTTGCACAACCTGTTCATTTGGAGCATTATGCAAGAGAATTTTGAGTACAGGAACCATCTGCACATTTGCAGCAGACATTTACCTTATCTTACAGAAAGCTCACTTATACTGCTCCTGTGCCAAAATTTTTACTCAAGTAACACAGATGTTCATGTGATCACTGAGCATCATTTTTTCGCTCTTGTTTTTCTGTGAAAAAATTCCCAACTCCAAATGTTTGCATTATTAAACAATTATAGCTATAAGATTCTAAAATTTTTAATTGAGTGAATAATTTTTAAAGTTAATTTCCACACAGCATAGAAATGGATGCATACAGTAGAATCCAGAGAATTAACATAATCGTGTTCTCATTCTTTTTTAATTCTCTACTGAAAATAACGTTCTTGCAGTTCAAAACTTTTTCCTGTATATATCCAGTAAAATCCCTCGAAATTCAGTCTTGTATTTCTTTCATCTTAGCTTTCCTTAGACACTAAGAGGTGGTTCTTCTTCCTTACAGAATCATGTACAAGTTTGAATTAACTTCAGTTATTTTCACTAGGATTTGGTATTTTGGACTAATGCATCTCCCTGCCTTGAACTGTTTAATATGAAAGATAATATAGTTAATATTTAAAGCAGACTTTCAGTTCTATACTTTAAACTAGTGCATGTAGTAGCTACTTCTTCATCTGAAATTTAAAAAATACCCTAATAGTATAATTTTGACATGTAACAAAATGCTGTCAGAAGTAAACCAGTTTAAACTTTACCCCCCACAAAAGAAAACTCAATAGATTCCATATAAAACAAACACAGAACATAATCTAATCTAACTGTCCACTTTACCTGGAAATGCATGCCCTGTTAGAGAATCCAAATCTGAAATTAAAACAGTGAAAAATAATCTTTAACACTAATTTAATATTAAAAACCCCCAAAATTCAAAACCAAACCTGGTATCAAATATCACATTATCATGAACATCAAATTTTATTTATAGGTATGTATATATATATATATATATATATATATATATATGAGAGCAAAACCAGAACACTTAGCATTATATTATGGAGATTTTCCACTAAATAGTTTTGTAAAGATGTAAAATAAGATCTGAAGATGAAAGTCTTGAACAGTTATGAGAAACTCGTTTAATTTAAGACAGACATATTGCAATTAAATGGGAATTAAGTAGGAATTTAATAGGAACTAGTATTTTTTAATGAACCTATGGTTTCAGAAGCTTGCATCTTCAGTATAAGCATTTCTTCTGAGATTGTACATAAGAACAATATTTAGAAATCTGCAGAATACTTTTTAGATTATACAAATTTAAAAGATTTTCTTTCTTGATCACAATAAATAACAGACCTCTTTTTTTTTTTTTT
>JASSUY010021139.1:0-14258 GCA_032466535.1 Forpus xanthops | reverse complement strand
GCCCAGAAAGCCAACCGTAGCCTCGGCTGCATCAAAAAGGGTGTGACCAGCAGATCAAGGGATGCGATCCTGCCCCTCTACTCTGCTCTCGTGAGACCTCACTTGGAGTATTGTGCACAGTTCTCGTGTCCTCAACATAAAAAGGACATAGAAATGTTGGAACAAGTCCAGGGGAGGGCCACAAGGATGATCAGGGGACTGGAGCACCTCCCCTATGAAGATAGGATGAGAGAATTGGGGCTGTTCAGTCTGGAGAAGAGAAGGCTACGTGGAGACCTCAAGCAGCCTTCCAGTATCTGAAGGGGGCCTTTAGGGATGCTGGGGAGGGGCTCTTCATGGGAGACTGCAGTGAGAGGACACGGGGTTCAACCTTAAACAGGGGAAGTTTAGATTGGATCTGAGGAAGAAATTGTTTGGTGAAAGGGTGATGAAGCACTGAAATGGGTTGCCCAGGGTAGTTGTGAATGCTCCATCGCTGGCAGTATTCAAGGCCGGGTTGGATATAACCTTGGGTGGCATGGTTTAGTGGGAGGTGTCTGTGCCCATAGCAGGGGGGCTGGAACTAGATGATGTTAAGGTCCTTTCCAACCCTAACTATTCTATGATTCTATGATTCTATGATCTGTCTTTGACATTTTGAACTCTTAATGCTTGATTTTATCTGTGAGTTTAACATTGCATCTGTTTTTCAGATATAATTTTTTTTGGATACATGGTTTAGTCATGTCTCTGTGTAAACTGATGATAATCCCTGAAGGAGCATTTTTTTCAACAAAATCCACTTTTGTAAAATTTTTGCACATTGTATTAAGTCAGAATTCTGACTTCAAAAGATTTACTTCAGAAAGTTTGTTCCTATTAGAATCAGGCTCACCTCACTCTTCGTTGATATTTAAGAAAATAATTTTCTGCAGTCTCGATGTTATTTGTTTTCCAGGAAACTTGGTGTCCTCCCTTACCGTAGGCAATTTAGACAAAAAATATAGATCACAAAAAAAAAAGAGCTACTCCAGAAAGTAATATACTTTAAACAAATTAATTCAGAAGCCCAATATATTTATTTATTTTTTTATTTTATTTTATTTTTTAGGTATCATTCTGTTTCTTTTGTCATTTGGTATAGCTTTGTCTTATTTGGAAATGGAACAGAACGTAGTGTTTTATTACATTAAATGAAAATTCACATTGAAAGAGAAAGATATAGAAGATGAATAGCAAAGAAATTAAGAAAAGTGAAGGAAAATTCAAAAAAAGAAATGAAGTTGGTTTTCATCAATCTCCTGAATAGGCTACCTCTTCCACTAGTGCTGTTCTCAATTCCTCTTCTCTCCAATTGTTATGTAACAGCTTAAAAAATACAATAGAGAAATATCAAGGTAGATTTAAAAAAACCCATACTGTATGCCTCATTAACATTGCTTTCCAGTGGGTAAGTAACTTCAGATAGTCTAGTTCTCATTTTCTGTTGTAAACCTTGCCTTCCTCAGTAACTGATACGGTTACTTAGCTTGTATAATCCAGGCATTAATGACTGATTTTCTGTAAGGCAAAACTTTCAGAAGTACAAAGGCTTCAGAATTCTGTTGTCAACCTTTGAAAGATCATCCAATTGCCACCTTCAAGTTCGCATGCATTTGAAGCCTTTATTGTCATGCTGACTTTTAACTCTTTCTGTTTCCTTTCTGTTCTAACCACCCTTTTCCACTGATATGTGCACATCTGATAAGCCAATATCATGCTCACATCAGTCTGAAGAGAATACTTACTTTCACTGTCATTTATCTATTTTATGTTCATACATGTAAAGTATTAGAGGACTTCTAAATTAAACAAGCAAACAAAACCAGCTACAACGCACAGAATGCTTAAAGAGGAGATACAAAAATCTCATTCTTCTTTCCATAAAAATATTTGTTCTGTATCTGAACTTTTGCATTCTTAGCAAAAAAAAAAAAAAAAAAGGGTATCCTATGGTAGTTTCTATGACCTTCTGGATAATGGCTACTGCTAGGTTAGTATTCAAATGATTATTCCTCTGCCTTTCTCTGCATAATATGTCAAATGAGTATCTGAAGTCATGTTCTCAGGAAACTTCCAAGACAAACTGGGAGATGCCTTATGAAATGAAGTACCACTGTCAGTAAATCTTAGAAGAAGATTATTTACCAGGGTAAATTTTAATAGAGGCATAAGTGACTTTCTAAACATAAACCCAAAATTAGGCAAGTTAAGTGTATTGGATCCAATGCTAGATGGGAAAGAGTGGGTCAGCATATTTAGGAGTGATTCTTTTACATATCAGATGAATAAAAGATAAACATGAATTGTTTAATAAATTAGGGATTATTAATCCATTTTATGGAGACGTTGCCAGGATCAAAATATAGTATGGGTTGTTCAGAGAAGAAAAACTCTTTAAGATAAAATTTCCAAAAGTTGAAGCTCTCAGATTCCCTTCAAGTTATAAAACTAGAAAGAAGTAGTGCAGGGCAGCAACTAGCTGCTTGGCTCATTACATCAAGTACAACTAATTATTGCAGTGAGAGTCTTCAAGCACTCAAAATACGTCTTGCAGTCATCAGATAGCTTTTTTTAAAAAACTTGTATGTGTCCCTGATGATGGGAATTCATGATCCTATAACAACAATTTAAAAAATGACCAAAAAGCTAATTAAGAGCAACCAGAATTTATCCTCATTATAGTTAAAGAGAGTTAACAAGCAATTCAGAACCACAACACAATAAATGGACTTAAAAGCATGCTGATGTTTCATGCAAGCTCTCTAGACCAGTATTTTGTTGAACTGAAATAGCTTAAGATTAATACAGTTCAGCTAGCTATACTAGTTGAAGGATCATCATCATGGAATGGCTTTGCAAACGAAGATATGAGAAGGGCTTTATCCATGCTTACTACAAGCACGTTGATGGCTAAAAAGGCCAATGCAGGGTAGACAAGCCCTCTTGCAAAAAACACAACAGAATGTCTCCTTGAGTGGGATAGGCAAAGCAGAGTTCTTTCTGCGTTGTTTTTTCTCCTCAAGACTGATTCTGCATGTGTTCTCAAAAGAGACAGCAGTGTTGTCTGATGTGTCTTCAAATCTCCCGATTGGAGACCAGGGTGGACTACTGATGGTAATCAATATGGCCAAAGATATTGTTTCAAGGAGTCCTTATAACCCTCTCTGGGGCACTTCTCTTGTGGCAGCTGGTGGTGAGCTCATCGTAGAACACAATCTTAGGGAGGCAGTGATCCTCCATTCTGAAGATGTGCCCTGCCCAGTGCAGCTGTGTTTTCAGCAACATGGACTCAATACTGGTGACCTCTGCCAGTTCAAGGACAGTAACATTAGACACATATTCAATCCAGTGGATATTTAGGACTGTACAGAGGCAGTGCTGAAGAAAGTATTCAAGAAGTCACAGGTGATGGCAATAGATGACCCATGATTCAGAAATGTATAGAAGAGTAGACAATACAAGTGCTCCATAGACACTAAACTTTGTACTTTTCTTCAGCTGTTTATTACACTAGACTCTTTTATGGACTTTTCAGAAGGCTCTGTATGCCTTTTCAATTCTGTTATCTATCTATCAATTGTGGAGTCCAAGGTAATGATGCTTCCCAGATAGCTGAACTGGTGGACTAAACTAAGCTCTGACTCACCGTCATGGGTTCAGCAGTAGCAGTCATTTTTCTCCTTCTTGGTAGCTGGTGCAGCACTGTGTTTTTGACTTTCGGCCTGGGAACAGTGCTGATAACACCAGTGTTTTCAGTTACTGCTTGGTAATGTTTTGGTCTGACCAAGGACTTTCTGAGTCTCATGCTCTCCCAAGGGGGAGGGGAAGCTGGGAGGAAGCAGAGACAGGTCACCTAACCTAAACTGACCAAAGACATATTCCAGACCACAGCACGTCATGCCCAGGATGTAAAAAACAGAGAGCAGAGACTTGGAAGAGTGGGGGTGCACTGCTTGTTTGGGCAAGGTATCGGTGATGAGCGACTGTATTCTCTTTCCTTGAATTTCCCTAGTCATTATTATTAATGATGGTAGTAGCAGTGGTTTGTGTTATACCTTAGTTACTAAACTGTTCTTATCTCAGTCTGTGGGAGTTGCATTCTTCCAGTTCTCCTTCCCATCCTTCTGGGAGTGTGAGGAAGAAAAAGGGGGGAATGAGTGAGCAAATCTGTGTGGCTGACGGGACTTAAACCAGGACACTCACCAATGGTGATGTGGGGATGATGGTAGTCTTCTTGTGGTGCAGTTGGTAAAGAACTATCCCACTGCCCATGTCACTGACAAAGATGTTGAACAAGACCTGTCCCAACACCAGTCCCTCAGGGATGCCACTTCTTACTGGTCTCCAGCTGGATATTGAGCCATTGAGCGCAAGTCTTTGCTCACAGCCATCCAGCCAGTTCTTTATCCACTGAGTGGTTCACTTATCAAACTGATGACTCTCCAACTTAGAGACAAGGATGTCATGTGAGGCACTGTCAAATGCTTTGCACAAGTCCAGCTAGATGACATCAACTGCTCTACCCCTGTCCCTCAGTTCCATAGCCTCATCATAGAAGACCACCAAATTGGTCAGGCAGGATTTCCCCTTAGTGAATCTATGGTGGCTGTCACCAAGCTCCTTGTTTTTCAGGTGCCTCAGCATGCCTTCCAGGACAATCCACTCCAAGATATTGCCAGGCACAGAGGTGAGACTGACTGGTCTGTAGTTCCCTGGCTCATCCATTTTGCTCTTCTTGAAAATGGGGATTATATTTCCCATTTTCCAGTCAGCTGGAACTTCACCTGACTGCTATGATTTTTCAAATATGATGGACAGTGGCTTAGCAACTTCATCTGCCAGCTCATTCAGGACCCACACATGGATTTCATCAGGTTCCTAAGATGGTCTTGAACCAGATCCTCTCCTACAGTGGGCCCAAAGTCCTCATTCTCCCTGTCCCTGCATCTGCCTTCAAGACTTGGGTGGTATGGTCAGAACATTTTCCAGTGAAGACTGAGGCAAAGATATCGTTAAGAATCTCAGCCTTCTCCATACCCATGGTAGCCAGTTCTCCTGATGGCCTCTGAAGAGGGCCCGCATTGTCCCTAGCCTATCTTCTATTTGCAATGTACCCATAGAATCCCTTCCTGTTATCCTTAACATCCCTAGCCAACTTTAATTCTAACAGGGCCTTAGCTTTCCTAACCTGGTCCCTAGCTTCTTGCACAACATCCCTGTATTCTTCCCAGACCACCTGTCTTTGCTTCCACCTTTTATAAGCCTCTTTTTTCCTTCGAATTTTCCTCAGCAGCTCCTTGTCCATCCAAGGAGGTCTCCTGGCCTTCCTGCAGTACTTCCTTCTAGTACGGATGTATTGCTCCTGAGCTTGCAGCAGGTGATCCTTGAATACAAACAGTAGGGCTATATCCAATGGAATCTTATTGAGCAGGTTCTTGAAGAGGCCAAAGTCTGCCCTCTTGAATTCCAGGGCAGTGATCTTACTGCACACCTCTGTCACCGTTCTGAGGATCTTGAATTCGACCATCTCATGATCGCTGCAATCAAGTCTGCCCTGGAGCGTCACATTTCCAACCAGCCCTTCCCTGTTGGTGAGCACGAGGTCAAGCATGATACCTCTCCTTGTTGGCTCCTCTATTACTTGCAGAAGGAAGTTGTCTTCCACACAACTGAGGAACTTCCTGGATTACTTATGCCGGGCCATGCCGTCCCTCCAACAGATATCAGGGTGATTGAAGTCCCCCATGAGAATGACGGCCTGTGAGCGTGAGGCTATTCCTATCTGTCTGTAGAGCTCTTCATAGATCGCGTCCTCATGTTCAGGCGGTCTATAACAGATCCCTACAATAATGTCTCCCATCGCTGTTTTCCCTTTAACCCTGACCCACAAACTCTCTGTCGACTGCTCACCTGACCCCAGACAGAGTTCCATACTCTCCAGCCTATCCTTAACATAAACAGCAACTCCCCCTCCCCGCCTACTGGGCCTGTCTTTTCTAATCAGCCTATAACCTTCCATTCCAACACACCAGTCATAAGAGCCATCCCACCATGTCTCTGTGATACCTATGATATCATGCCCCCATAGACATGCACACATCTCAAATTCATCTTGTATGTTCCCCATGCTATGGGCATTTCTATAAAGGTATCTGAGCCGAGCTCTGATAGAAGCCGGTTCATTGGCTGGAGCAGCTGGAGTATGTCTACACTACTCCGAACGTTTATTCTAGGTGCTGGCAAGTGACTTAGTGTGTTGGGATAGAACGATGCCCCCCTCCCTCAACACATCTAGTTTAAAGCATCCTTGACCAGTCTGGCAAGTCTCCTATCAAATCTCCTTTTCCCTTTCTTTGTCAAACAAGCTCCACCTGGTAGACCTGGCCTACTAAATTGAGTCCCGTGTTCTAGATACACAAACCCCTGACTACAGCATCACCCTTCTAACCATTTATTAACCTGGTCAATCCTCCTAGCCTTTTTAAGGTCCTGCCCTGTATCCCAGAGAACAGACAAAAAGACAATCTGAGCTCCAGAGCCCGGCCCTAACCACCTCCCCCACAGCTTTGTAGTCGTTCTTTATGTTCTCCAGGCTGCTACTATCTATATCAGTAGCACCCACATGGATCACTAGAAGTGGGTAATAGTGCGACGGACTAGAGCAGGCAGCTTCTCTGCAACATCCCTAATCTGAGCCCCTGGTAGGCAACGCACCTCCCTTGAGACCTGGTCTGGCCAACAGAGGGGTGCCTCTGTTCCTTTCAGACTAGAATCCCCTACTACTACTGCCCGCCACTTTTTCCTGGCAGTACAAGTAGCAATCCTCTTTACCAGTGTGTCAGCTGGTTGTTCATGGTGAGGTTCCTGGTGGGAGTGTGGCTCTTTATCAGCCGCCTGCAGGACAGCAAAGCAGTTCTGTGTAGCAACAACAGATTTAGGAGGAAGCCTGATGCTTTTAATTGTCCTCTTCCTTCTCTGCTCCATCGCTGGCAGTGTTCAAGGCCAGGTTGGACATAGTCTTGGGTGGCATGGTTTAGTGGGAGGTGTCTCTGCCCATAGCAGGGGGATTGGAACTAAATGATCTTAAGGTCCTTTCCAACCCTAACTATTCTATGATTCTATGATTCTATGAACTATTCTTCATGATGACTTCCAGCCCAAAAAGCTCATCTGCCACTGCAAAGCAAGATGTTAAATGCTGCAGAGCTGCTTCTGTAGGGGCAAAGAGGGCAGTGTCATCAGCAAAAAGCTGCTCGCAAACTAGGAGATCTAGGGTCTTGCTGTTGGCCTTCAGTCACCTTAGGTTGAATAGGGCATACAATATCAGATATAGATGCTGTTTTGCTCACTGAAGTCTGCCATAGCCCTTTGGAGCATCATGCTGCAGAAGATTGTGAATAAAGTCAGTGCGAGAACATAACCTTGTTTCACACTATTGGTTATTGGGAAGGGCTCAGAGAGTGCATTGCCATATCTGACTTGGCCTCACTGATCCTCATGTAAGAGAATAATCATTTTGAGAAACTTGGAGGGATATCCTAGGCATTCCAAGATCTGCCACAGGCTTTTTCTACTCGCAGTATCAAAAGTTTTGGTAAGATCAATGAAAGTTACAGAGTCCCTTGTTCTGTGCTCTACACTTTTCTTGCAGTTGTCTAAGAACAAATACCATGTCTGTGGTACTTCTATTGAATCGAAAGAATGTAACTCCCATGGATTGAGATAAGAACAGACCAATAACTAAGGTATAACACAAATCACTACTGCTACCACCAATAATAATAATAATGACAAGGGAAATGCAAAGAAAGAGAATACAACTACTCACCACCCAGCAACTGAGCCGTGAACTAACTCTTCTGGGTTCCTTCTCCTAGTTTTTACGTCCTAGGCATGATGTGCTGTGTCATGGAATACTGCTTTGGCTAGTTTGGATCAGATCTCCTGCCTCTGCTTCCTCCCAGCTTCCTCTCCTCCCTGGCAGAGAATGAAACTCAGAAAGTCCTTGGTCAGAGCAAATATTTAAGCAGTAACTAAAAACATTGGTGTTATCAGCGCTGTTCCCAGGCCAAAAGTCAAAACCACAGCACTGTACCAGCTACTAAGAAGGAAAAAAATGGCTGCAACTGCTGAACCTAGGACATTAACCTAATTATTGCATTGAGAAATAGAGGCTTAGTACTAAAGCAGAGGCCTTGAGATGTGAGGACAAAGAATGTGGTGTAGAGAAGCACAGCCATATGATAAGGGATGTGGTATAGGCTTACACTGGAGACCCCACAACTGCAAAACCATAGACTTACATTGAGACTTTTTCTCTATAAAGCTGTTCCTTGTTTCTCTGTAACAATTAGATTTGTACTAACAGTGATACTTGGATTAGGCTGTTAAAATTTCAATTTTACTAACAATAAATTACAGATTGTATATTTAAGATGATTCCTACTTAACCATAAACAAGATTTTGATCATTAAACAGTTTGCACGGTTGAATTCTCTTCCTGTTGATAATGCCTGACTTAAGATGGTAACCTTTAGATACGATTTTTCCCTATGCAGCTCGATTTACAGACATTTGCAGTGACCTAAGACATGGGGCTGGAAAATGTGGCAAGTGTAGATTAAGGAAACTTACAGATTTCATCAGAAGCATTTGGAAGCCACAAGAATTTCTTACCAGTCATTAAAGGCTCTATAAACAAGAACATTGCTAAAGTTTAAAAAAGGCTTTTTCCCCCCAGCATTTTCTAATATAATGAAATTCCCAAATACCTAGAGTTGAACCAGACTGTAAATTAACATAGCATTTTCTATAGCTGATTCTAATTTTCCTTCTTGCCCTGAATCTTTGAAGAACAACGTCTGCATACATCCGGTTTCTAAGATTACAAACTTCAGGCATTTTGAGAGTAAACTCAGTTTTAAACATGAACTTTAAAATTTTTTTATATCCGCATTGTGCTATCAGTCAGTGGTTCCTTATTCTAGTACACCCATATATCATGGTGATGTCTTCTAGATAGACACAGAAACAGAAGGATATTATCTTGCTAACAGCAGAAAAAAAAAAAAATAGAATGCCACAAACCTCTACCAGTTAATGAAAGAACTCAATTTTTTAGCAAATTGTGGCACACTGAGTGTTCTTAAATGTAGTTTACAGCAGTATCTGCTGAAATCACAGTATCTGCTGAAATCAGTATAGCTTTGGTTATTGTAAATGTCAGTTATGTTATGT
This sequence comes from Forpus xanthops, assembly GCA_032466535.1. Lineage (NCBI taxonomy): Eukaryota > Metazoa > Chordata > Aves > Psittaciformes > Psittacidae > Forpus > Forpus xanthops. Next base: position 4,999 of record JASSUY010021139.1, on the reverse strand, counting down.
GTCTAAGCATATGGCATATTTTACAGTGTCTTGGGCAAAGTTTGTAATTTTAAAATGCCATTTTATTCAGTCTGAGAGAATTAATCAGTATTAAACTAGTATTCAGATGCTTAAATGTCTTATTGCTCTGTTTACCTCTTTTACAAAGGCTGAGAGTTAGGTTCAGATACTCAGAATTACTGTGCCTGAATGATTTCTTTTACTTTTGAGATTTTTCAAAGAAGACAGGCTCACAGCTTCACAAACTTAATCAGGATTTGTTCATTTACGTCTGTTCAACTCCATTTAAATAATTCCATTTTTTTTTTGCCACTATAAAGCATTCTTGAGAAACAGGATCTTACTAGGTATACAGAAAAGAGTGCAAATGTGTCACAGAAATGATGTGTTACGTTTTAGTGATATTTGACTATCCACATTGTAGTCACTAAGAGCTAGTCCAGTCTATTTGTGCCTGTTCTGATGAGTGATAAAAAAGGCTATTTTAGAGTACAGGTAATATAATGTATTTTTAGATATTTCATTTGGGATGAAATGTGTCATACCTGGGAGTGTCTGTTTCTCTCCATTGACTGTGAATATATCAGGCTCATCCAACCACTAGAACTGGTTCATTTTGCTGGTTGCTTGGTTGGTTGGTAGGGGTCTTTTTTTTATCACATCAATGATATACATGACTTTGGGTGGATCATTCTGTTCCGATACTGCATTATCTGCATTGCTCTGTGCTTTTTTCTTGAATGACTAATTCATCCACCTTACTTAAATTTTCTCAACTGAAATACTATTAACACAAATATGAATTTTGACTTTAAATTTATCATTGGTTGCTTAGACATAGTTACTTTATTTAATTATTTATTGTAGCTAAAGGTTTAGAGGAAGAGAGATGAAAACCTCCTACAAATTCAGTATTTATCTGGAATCAAAACCACCTCCAAGTGCATCACTTGCAGAAGTGCCATCTCTCAAATTAACTCTTCTAGAAATAAAATTATTGTCTTTATTGTTATTTGTAGGATGTGAAAGTTATAGATAGCAATAATAGTTAATTATGCTAAGGGATGCACAGTTAACTCAGCACCTTTTTAGATGACTTGCAATGTGAAAGTATATCAAATAAATGTTCATGTTTGAAAATGTAGTTGGGCTCCTGTAAGGAGAGTGATGTAATCTTGAAAAAGACCAGGATCATTTAGAGGACAAAATAGCTTGGACAGGAGAGCATCATAGCTGCAGTGGAATTCCAGGAGGTCGGATTTTTCCAAATAAGAAAGAGAGAATGCATGTCAAAGTAAGAAATCCATATATTTTCTCCACTTCTTAATGCATAATAATTAAAATAATTTTTATTCTGATAATACACAGTGTCATGGGTTCAGAAGCAGCAGTCATTTTTCTCCTTCTTGGTAGCTGGTGCAGCACTGTGTTTTTGATTTTGGGCCTGGGAGCATCACTGATAACACTAGTGTTTTCAGTTAGTGCTTGGTAATGTTTAGGTTGGCCAAGGACATTCTGAGTCTCATGCTCTCTGCCAGGGAAGAGAGGAAGACAGGAGGAAGCTGGGAGGAATCTGGGAGGTAGCCAGGAGGAAGCAGAGACAGGTCACCTGATCCAAACTGACCGAAGCAGTATTGCATGCCACAGCACATCATGCCCATGATGTGAAAACAAGGGCAGAGAACCAGAAGGGCGGAAGGTGCACTGCATGGTCGGGCTGGGTATATAGTTAGTGAGCTGTTGTACTCTTTCCTTGTATTACTCTTGTATTATTATTGGTGGTAGCAGTAGTGATTTGTGCTATAAGTTAGTTGCTAAACTGTTCTTATCTCAACCTGTGGGAGTTGCATTCTTTTGATTCTCCTTCCCATTCCCCCAGGGCTGGGGAAGAAAGAAGGGGGAGTGAGTGAACAGAACTGTGTGAGGGCCTTAAACCACAACACCCAGCCAGACCTTGAGAAAGAAGTTATTGATTTGTGTTTGTTTCCACTACAGCAAGACTCAAATAAAGAAAACTGGTAAAAAAAAAAAAAAAAAAAAAAAGCTAATTTTTTCACATTATTCCCTGCAGTGCTTCAGTTCTGTGCATCTACTCATCCAGCAGGATTAGCTCAGAAACTCTTAGACTTCACATCTTATTTCTATATTCTTTCATCACTGTGTAGGAGGGGGACATGTCAATTAGTCCTGGAAAGGGAATCTTTAGCAGCAAATTTAACACGATTTCTAGCATTTATGATTTAAGAATTAGTCATCACCAACAAAATATTAGAAGTTATAACTGTATGTTTACTTTGTATAAATATGCCATATGGCTATATCCTATTGCTTGAGATTGTAATAGAACTTTATTAAAAATGACGATATTTGTACAAAGTAATGATAAGAAAGTTCAGGAAATTCACTTAAATCTGATCTCATAGCTATTTATAGTGATCACTTTTTAATTTTTTTTTTTTTTCCATAAATTACATCAGGTTTTATGTTTGATGATTAATGCAATCTCATTCTGCATAGCAGCTCTCTTTAGTGACTAAGTGTTGTGGTTTAAGAACAGCTGTATCTCAGAAAACCCCATAGTTTCTCTCCCACTCCCCCCTTTCCTCCATTCCACTCCTGGAGGGATGGGGCGGAGAATAGAAAGAATGTAACTCTCACAGATCGAGATAAGAACAGTCCAGTAACCAAGGTATAACACTGCTACTACCACCAATAATAATGATGATAAAGGAAATAACAAGGGAAGAGAATACAACCTCTCACCTCCCACTGACCAGTACCCAGACTGTCTCAAGCAGTTATCTGGGCCTTCTGAGTAACTTCCCCCAGTTTATATAGTGGACATGACATGCTGTGGTATGGAATAACTCTTTAGTTAGTTTGGGTCAGGTGTCCTGTCTCTGTTTCCTCCCAGCTTCCCCTCTTCCCTGGCAGAGCACGAGACTCAGAAAGTCCTTGGTCAGAGTAAACATTACTGAGCAGCAACTAAAAACATTGGTATTATCAGCACTGTTCCCAGGCTGAAAGTCAAAATCACAGTACTTCACCAGCTACAAAGGAGAAAAACATGACTGCTACTATTGAACCCAGGACACTAAGAAACTTATAATTCGGGAGTGAGAAAAATTATGGATAGAAGAACCCATTCTATCCTGTGGCCATGTAACTTTTGCTGAGTAGTTTTTGATAACATATATATTTAAATGACCCACAAAAGCTGTTCTGTAGACCATTTGTATATTCATCAAGACTTTTCTGGTTTAATGAAAACATCAGAAGGTTAAATAGTTGACGACAAACTAGAAAAAAAAAAAAAAAAAGAAAAACTTTGAAATGAATGCATTAAAAAAAAATATATATATGTATTGATGTGATTCCATTCAGATTCACAGAAGAACAGAAAATTTTCAAATATTATTTCTCTTAACTATGAAGACATTAGGGAGCAAATTAGGATAATTATTTGTTATTTGCTTGATAATAAGATCCATATTCTGATATCTAGGAAGAATCAAGGTTGAGCCAATTGCAAATTTTCTAAAGCACTTAATGTTATGAGTGCTAAGATTCATGAGAAATAAGTACATGCAAACAACACTGAAATACAGACTTGAAATAGGTGGTTTCACAGTTGCTTCCATTCGCTGTAATTCATCATAGAATCATAGAATAGTTAGGGTTGGGAAGGACCTTAAGATCATCTAGTTCCAACCCCCCTGCTATGGGCAGGGTCACCTCCCACTAAACCATTCTTAGAACAGGTATCTTCAAACAGAAGATACTTTAAAAAAGGCACCTAAACTTAAGAGCATCTGACAGAAGACCCTATAAATATATTTGATTTTAAAAAGGTCAGTACTTTTTTATTGTAATTGAAAATCAGATCGCTTGATTTACATCTCAGAACTAATCTCTAGCAATTTACATACTTTAAGCCATAATGGGGTCTAGCAAATCTTACCTAAGTCTCCTATCAAGAAATTAGGAGTCAGTGCTCAGAACTTATTTTCTGTAGTGAAAAAATGCATGAAGATTCAAGGAATTCTTTATGGCAGTTAGATGACAAATTTCTTTCTGAAGCTGAATCTGTTTTTTGTCAAAACAGGAAAACATGCATTTTTCACCTTTTTTTTTTTTTCACTCCCACACAATTTTTAGTGCTGTCATTTTATATTCAGTCCCAAGGATACATTAGTATTTTATGTAGCTGTGTGGAAAATTAGCCTCTAAAAAATTCCTGAACTTGATTTTGGTTTGATTCCAGTTTAGTACTTAGTCAAATAAAATGAATAGCTATTAAGAGATCTTACTCTTTGGATATTCATATTATACTTTAAGGAACTAGAAAGGTAGCAGAGAAGTTCATGAAAAGAATCATTGCAAAGAAATGAAATAATAGATTTTTCTGTCACAAAATGTGAATTCTACTGGCAGCATATAACAAATATAGTTAAACATTAAAATTCGTTTTTAACATTAAATATCTTGTAAGGCTGGAACTTATGCACTTTACATATAAAACACTTTAAAGGTCAGGAAATCAATCACCCATGCTTTACTTGTCATGCCTATCAGTTTAAGCCAATATAAGATAATGAATACTTCTTTGTATTACAGTTCTGTCTTGGTCTGATTGATCCTCTATAAACCTATTATAAAGGTCACAATATGGTAGCTCAGAGACTACTGGGGAACAGGAGGGCACAAGGTAAAATAAACATGTTACCTATTCTGGAATTCAGTCAAGTCTTTTCCTATATTTGGAAGTAAATATTAGCTAAACTCTAACTTCACTTTGGTGTTAAAGGTCTTCCTACATTTTCATTGTCTGTCCTTATTTTCCAAGATGTATACGCAGGTATAACAAAATTATGATTGTGTTGATCCTTGCAAAACATAAGATAAATTGTTATAAGTTAGCATTCTTTCTTGCAAAAATTACTTGTTCTATATGCTTTTACTATTATACCTCTTTGAATGCTCCCATTGTCAACATAAA
>JASSUY010021133.1:0-27220 GCA_032466535.1 Forpus xanthops | reverse complement strand
TGTGCTCATAGATTGTAATGACTATTGCAAGAGAAATAAATTGCATATCCATGGGAGCACAGAGGTAGGGTGTTAGGCAAATTGCAAAAGATGATGATGAAATTTGGACTAAGCTCACAACATGCTCTGTGTCTTGATGATTTAAAGACATTCCTTTAGTAATAAAAATCAAGTCCTTAAGAACAATCCTAGTAGCCTGCATGAAAACAAAAACACACAGGATTATTCTGGTTTGATTTATAGTGCTTTTGCCTACTGGAAAACTTAAGAGTGAGAAACTTGCCAAGGTCAGTGCTTCTGCTATCAGATTTCTTTATGAAAAAGGAGAAAGCAGCTGCATTTTCAATTTTTTTTAAAGGCTCTGGCACAGCACCAGCCACTAGGCATTCAAGAGGTGTTCTGTAATCCATTCAACTGTAACGTAAAGTTTTGTTAAAGGTACGCTAGCATATTCTGCGCCGGCTATGTTAATCAGTAATGTTCCATTAAATTGGCCACTGTCATATTAAAGAAAGATGTATGAAGCTTGTGCCCCCTTGTAACAATAATATTTGACAATAATTATAGAGATACCAAGGTGTAGGTGGTCCAGTTGGCAAGAATAGCACAATATTTCTTTTTAACAGTGACTTGATCAAACATGCATGGGTGTTTTGTTGGGGCTTGAAGGGGATTACAATAGCCGAAGTAAGATGAGATAATTTGCTGATGAAATTTTTTCTTCTTTAGGAGAACACATCCTTCTGTACATGCGTGTGTGTGTTCATACCCACACTCAACCACCTCGCAGAAAAATAACACTTATGTAGCCATGCACTGAAAAAATTGGTGAGGTTGAGCACTCTGCCAGAGGGAAAACAAAGCATGCCAGGCTTTGTCTGGGAAGAGGCTTTAAGGAAATAAGGGCACTGTGTTGAGGTTTCTGCCCTCAACTGAAGAAATGGTGACTGTGACAAGTCAGATGTTCAAGGATATATTTTCAATACCATCTCTTCCACCTCTGAATAGTCACATCTGCTGTACAGTACAATTTGCCATATATTACTTATACCAGTGCAATAATCAATACAAGCCAGCGCACTGAAAGAACCATTTAAGAGCACCACCAGCATCTCTATTGCCACTGCCTCAAGAAAACAGGAGTGAGCCACCAGAGCTCACCAGCCAGGCTGCTCCCCCAAGCACACAGGTTGTCCCCTTCTGCACCAGACACCCAGGTGCAGAACCATATCTGTCACTGAGCCAGGCTGCTCTACAGTGCCGCCCCACAAACTGGGTTCAGTTCTTACCAACATTTTAGCTCATGGTTTCTAATAGTGCTCTTGACATACCACTGTGGGAAAAGGCCTTTGGCATCCTTGGTCTGCCTTGGCATAGATGGTGACACCAGTAAAAAAGACAAAAATGTTTCATTGGTACAGCATGGCAAGGATGCTACCAGAGACATCTATGGAGGTGTCAGTGTTTCTTTTGCTATACATGAAAGGTGAATCAAACCAACAATTCAGATTAACTTGCCTAGCCAGTTCACAAACTATAAATGAATTTAAATCAGTTGGTAATCTCTTTTTTTTTTTTTTCAAGGGAGGACTAAAAATTAGTATTCTGTCCATTTCCAGATGTTTTATCCTCTTCTTAAAACAATGCCATAACTAAAACTGGCTGCCCTATTTCAGTGAAGCCCTGTAGTCAATTGCTGGTAATGTGTACCCACTGCCTCTAGCATTTTGCAATGCAAAACAGTTGTTATTAATCTGTAAAGAAGCTGTAGCCCAGACTCAGTAACTAATATTTCCCATTATACTTACTGGTACTCAGAGTACCTTATGAGATTATTGAGATAATGCACATGTTCTCTGTGATTTATCCTCTTTTTCCCCAGTGTCTCATGCGTGTGTTCTCTGTGGTATTCGGAGGACAACATGCTACCAAAGTGCATGCAAACCCACACACTTTCACCAAACATGAAAGCTGCATCTCACACAAAGACACAGTAATACATTATGACATTGATTCAACACAGATGCAGAGAAAGGCAACTTCTGCATGCTGCAGCATGCCCACCAGCTTTTGGGTGGCCACTGAAGCTCTCCAGCCCAGCTAATGATCTCCCAGCCTTACACAATACACATTATTACATCGTCACAGCCTGAGGTAATATGGCCAGAGACATTTCTCCTGCAATTGTTCTGTTTCTCACCTCCACCTGCACTTACTGCTGCAAATAATTTCCTTTGAGACACTGACACAAATCGACTGACCCCAGAAATCAACGGTTACAGTTCCTGCTCTAATGCCCCTTCTGCCTCATCCCAGGCAGGACAGGATATCCCTTGTGAGGTATGTGAGAAAGAGCTTCTTGCTTCCTCCTCTCACACCTCAAAACTGGAAGACTTCCATGGGTAACTTCCAGCAACTATCTCATACATCAGAACACAAATAAGCTTTTATTTTTTTTTTTTGTCCTAAATTATGTCAAAACAAAGTGACCATACCAAATAATCAAATTAAAGAAACAGAAAGACAGCAGTCACCAGAGAAGATAATGCAATTTGGTCATTGGTTAAAACAAACAGGCCAACATTCAGTTAGTCTTCAAAGATTTAACAGAACTTCACAATACTAACATTACATGTTCAGTAAGGTGACTTCTGGAAATTTCTATGGCAGATAAATTAGAGATACAAATTCTTATCTCTTCCTTGATCCATTAATCCTCAATAACCATGAGGTGTGAACAGGACTATTATTAAAGCTATTTGAAAGCATATAATTGAATTTTAATTAGATGATGTTATGACTGTGCAGTAATTTTGACAAATGCTTTGGCTACTTTTTTTTTGAAACAACAAAGAATATTTTGTTTCTTTTAAGCTTCAGTGTTTTGATATGGTCTGTCAGCTCAATAACTCCAGCCCATGTTCCTGTTTTGTGTATCATCTAAAGATGATCATAAAAAAGAAGTGAACATTCATTTTCCATATTTATAAAAACGTGTGAGAGATATTTTAGTAACATCAAATAAAGTAATTTGCCCTTTTGCAAGATAAAACACATCAACAACAGTCCAATATTTATAATTTGAAAGAAGTATTCGGAGAGGAACCTGATTCAGAATAAAAGCCAGTTCTAAATCCAGTTTGCTCTTTCTTTGTTAAAGGTCATACCTGCATTAGCAGGCTAATTTTACACACGTCTGAGGCACTATTCAAAGTAATGAGATCAGTTTTAAAGGGTTCATCACCCATCATGAAATCATTTTTTTTTCCCCTGTTCTTAATGGGTGCTTGAAAAGAAAAGAATCAGGATTTTTGTCCAATTTTTGTCCTCCAAAGAGGAACTAACAGTGAACGCAAAAGAATACCCAGTTTTCACAGAGAAGGTAGCTCAATTTGGCCTCTCAGCTCAAGACATAAGACGTCCTGCTCAGCTAAAGCATGCTCTAACCTCCACTCTTCACTGGGCATCTTGTTTGTATAGGTAATTAAGCTTCATGTGAGGGTTAAACAGTCAGCAATTGAGGCACCCCTCAGGTGGGAAGCCTCAGCACAAGTAGGGAGGTACCCTGTATATGACTGCAGAACTTCTTTTTGCTGGAAAGCAGGAGCTGCTCAGTGAGCACAAGGCAACACTTGTGAAGTTTACACTGATTAGCTCAAAAAAAAGCTGCCTGGCCACTGTCACTTGAAACTGAAGCCAACATCCAATTTAAATCAGACTGGAAGCAGAGATTTCTCTATGCTCCGTCAGTAATATGGGGATGACACTGAACTGTGCAACATCATATTTTAATGTACCTTGAGACTGGGTGAAAGGCCAAAAGGGAGTGCCAAAAATTCTGTTATTATGAAAAACCATTCAAAGATAAGCAAATGTTGATGTTAGAAAAAACATCAAATCTTTTTTCTTCCTTGAAGAAGTAAATAAATTTACATATGAAAGATAGCAAATGTATTTTCTTTCGATAACAGCATATTATCTTATTACTAAGTACAGATCACAGAAACCTAATTGGAGATCTAGCAACTTGTGAAAAAAATCCAAAATGTTACATATTATACATGTCAATGTCTGATTTTGTTTAAAAACCTCAGCCCCCTACCAAAGAGAAAAAAATAATTATGTAAAGGAAGCTAAATAAATGTCCCTATTGTGCCCTCAATTTATTTATGTAACTTCACTTGGAGAAATGAATACTGTGTACATATCCAGCTAAGTATCGTGTTAGCAAGAATCTCACAATTATAGACACACAATTGCATTGGTTTTGTTGCACCTGGTGCTTATAAGGGTTCTTGGCAAGTTAGATCCTTGAGGAAGGGAAGATTTTCTGTACGTAATCTCTAATGTATCCTGAAGTTAAAAAACCTTAAACCACCAACAACAAAATCAGCAGAACTACAAGCAACCACTATCAACTTTTAAATCACTACCACGACAAAACAGATCCTGAGCTAACTTAAATTGCATGAAAGTAGAGAAGCTCTAGGTGTAGACAGCTTCTCTGTTCAGAAAGGTGTGTGTGGGGAAATCAGTATTCTGAGACTCTAGTTTGTACAAACATGTAGTGCAGGGAACTGGTTCAAAAAAATCCTTCTCCACACACTTTTCTGCACATGTACCCCTTGCAGCAGCTTATAACAAGTCAAATTTCAGTGCTCAGGTTATACAAGACTTCCCCTCACTTTCCAAAGCATGAAAGAGGAAGGTCTGTCAAGAGATAATGACCCTCATTCCCTAGATGCTGTTACACAGGTAAAGGTGGTATCCCTGACATCCAGGCTGAATAATAATTTCTGTTGCTAAGAATGTTATGGTCTTTTTGAAAGGCTGCTACACTTCCACCACTTCAGGCAAAATGCTAAAAGCTGACAGTGACAAAATACCTAAGACTAGAGACGTGCTCTTTGCTCAGCCTATATATTCCTTTTTCAATTTGGATATGTTATTAATTCTTGAACTTTGCCACTTCCTTTAAAGCATTCGCAGTACTCTAGAAATCTTGGGTATTCAGCCGAAGCCATAACAAATATCTTAATATTAGGCTCATGCCACTGCCAAAGTAGCAGCAGTGCCAAATGATAAACTGGAGCACCTGTACACTGATGCAGCAGAGAGAGATAGAGAAAAATAAAAAATGCCTCCCGACACCCAAAGCTGCTGCTAACCTCTGTGCACTGTGACACATCTGATGCCATGGGCTATACTCCTGCCATGGCATAAGTGCTCTCTCCCTGCACAAAATGAGAAGCTTCCTTTGGATTTTCCTGATGAGCATCCAATGCTAGATGCCCAATCAATGGGTCTTTTCAGGATCACAGATTCTTTTTTTGCAAACTAATTTCAGTTTAATTGAACTAGTTGCAATTCAATAAAATATTCTTTCCTTGAAAGAGTATAAAATTACATACGCAAAAGTATATTTAAAATAATCTTTTTAAAGTAAGTTTAGGTACTTGAAACCTACCAAGTGGCAGATCAATCTGGCACTTGACCTCAGCTCAGCCCGCTTGCACATTCAGGGTATGATGCAGCCTTTAATTATATGGTTACATAATTATATTTTCACAGAAACCCAGACTTCTTCAGTGGGGTAGGATATAGAACGAAAGCATATGGCTTTAAAAATGTATTTATGGTAATTTAAAGAGATTAAAAAACAACCAGCACTGACAAGATCATTTACCTCAGCAGTAGCAGATGGGGCTCCTGCTGAGATCAGGACTTCATTGTGCCCTGCTCCATACATGCACATTAGATCAGATAGCAGTTGTTCCAAAGACTTTACAGTTAAGTAGGGCAGTCAGGCAAACTATGGAAAAAGGAATTATTTCCTTCATGTTACTAACAGGGAAGTGGATGTACTGAAGCACAGATAAGTTAAAGCAAGGTCAAGTAACTGAATTCAGTTTGGATTAGGTGTGAATCATCATTGCTGGCCTCCTTGTCGTATACTAGTTGTATTTACTGGTCTGTAGGAAGAATGCAGTTCTAGACATAAGCAGATTTTGAGGTAGGAAAGTATTATTGCCAGGAGCTAGGTTAGTTTCAGTAGTTTCCCAGTATCCCAGACACGTTGCTGTACTTATGAAAGTTACAACAGCAGTAGCTTTGTTTTTCCCTTCATGGCCAAGTCAAGCCAAGCTGCTCAGTTTGCATTGCCCTAGTAGACATTTTAATTCCATTACATAAAATTTAAAATTATCAACTAACATTTCCTCCTAAAAGAAAAAAGTTCACAAATGGCTTCACAAAACATAATAGGTTTATCAGCCTTAATATTAACACTTTGCTGGATAAACAAGTTACATGAGTATGACATGTTTTAATGAAATTAACAAGTTTTTTGCTTAGGGGAGGTAAAGCACTGCCAGGCAAATTCTGCCTCTCCTAGAATTAATAGTGGCTAATAAAAATGTGTGGTTGTCTAAACCTAATAGAACAGATTCAAGAATTTAAGATCTGAAGGAAATTTGATAAGAAAGGACCACCAAAGTTTTGCTTATCCAGGAAAAGGTTTGTCAAAGAACAGAGATTTCCTTTAAGCCACTAAACCCTTTCATTTCTCAGTTTCTAGATAGTATGCCATAAGATTTCTTACTTCTCTTTTGTCTGCTTTCTCTCACCTGAATAATCTGAGGAACAGTTAGTAAGAGGGAGCTCTTTGGCAATGTATATGCAGGTTAGAGTCAGTTCTGAACAGAAAATGAGTCAGTAATGTAGTGTTAGTGCAAACAAATTAATCATTGTTAGGTTGTTTACATGGTCATTTGACCTGAAAAGCCTAGTGTATTTCTTCTGCTTTGGGAAAACTGGAGATACAGTATTTCTATTCAGTTTTTGTGAGTGTTGCAGGCAAAGATGAAACCCATAACTCAATTAGTAAGTTAAAAAAAAAAAAAAATAATTAAATTCAGTTCTCACACTTCCTTTATATGAACTTCCAACTAAAATTTTCACCTATAAATCAATTTTATCAACTATAGCACCTTTCAGATCTCGGTGACACAGGCAATACAGAATATATACCTTAAATCTTTTGGTCAAGCAGAAAAAAATCAGTGCCTCGTATTCTGTATGCTTCTAAGCATCTGTGTGACATACCTGAAGAAATCTTGCCATTGTAATAGTCTACAATTTGTAAACATTACTATAACTTTGGAAAGAGAGAACTTGATTCAGTGCTTACGGAAAGCCCTTAGTAAAAACACACTTATTCAGACCTTTTACAATAATTTCTATCAGACCTTGACTCAGAAATAGCAGTCATAATACAAATGTCTTAATTAAATTGTTAGAAGATTCAGGGTCAAGCCTTTAAATCTACAAAAGAAGCTTGAAGCTCAACTCTTTTTCTTTCTCACAGCTCCTATAATTAATACAAGTGGCAACCTTCCTTTATATAGTCCTGAAAATGAGACTAGCTGGTTTGAGTAGGAAAGGGCGTGGGGAGTGTATAAATTCAGAGTATTTGCAAGATCCTGGGTTTATGGGATGGACATATTAAGTTGATATTTTTGGTCAAAGCATTGCAGCAAAAAACAAGAGATACAGAAATAACAAAACCATGTCTGAGGTTTTGCAGTTGATAAAAACAAAAAATATATAGATAAAAAATCAATATTAATATAGAAGAACCAGAAACAGCAAAGAAACTTACAAATGCCCAGTATTTCAAAGGATTTTCAAAACCGAGTCCTATTCAAGCAACATTAAAAAGACAGAGTAATTTGGAGACAGTTTTTTTTTACATATAGAGTATTTACTTTACCTATCACAGTGAAGGCAGTATCATCATGGTCACTAGTTTGGTTTTTACTCTGAAATTTCTGCTGGTTAGGTGACTTCAAAGACCATATTTGCTTTCTCAGTAGCTTCTGTCTTTCAGATTAAAAAAATATCTCCCTATCATTCACATGCATTTTATTCAGAACTATTCAACTCCTTAGCAGGTAATTAGATGTAAACCAATAAAGGCTGCTCATCTGGCTGAAGTGAGGAAAATATACTGAACAGTAAGGGATGATTAGCTCCTTGAATAGCAATAAAGGATATAAACAGAGAAAGCTTTAAAAAAAGAATCAGAAACACAGCATCATCATGATGTATAGTTAAATCTTTAACATAAAGGAAATAGATGCAGTATTACATAGTGGTTATTAGACAGAAGGTTATTTAAAAACAATTGTTCTCTTTTATCTTCAATATGACTTTCGCTTACTAGATAACCGTCAGCACAGACTTTCTCCTTTTCAGGGTGAATACTTGTTTCATAACTGCACTATAAGCCTACATTGCTTTGATCAGCCTCCATACTAGCTGAATGCTTCAGCTGATTTCCAAAGGAACACATCTGTTCACAGGAGGCAAAGCCATATCTCATGCTCTGACTAGGATAGTGCTGCTGTCAGAGCCTGTTAAACAAGTGCAGCCAGCAACTGCTACAAGCAACTCTCCTTTGGGGTGGTCACCCCAACTCCCTGAATTAGAAATCAACTGGTTTTTTTTTTGGTTTTGGGGCAGCAAAACAAAAAATCAGCAGAACTGTTGGTCAGACACATTAAACTCGAGAAAAGATGATACCTCAATCCATATAAACTATGACAAGAGCATAAAGTTAAACTAAGTGAACTTTGTTTTTACTGTATGTTTTTTGGTCAGTTTTCTACCCTACTCCATTGTGGGCATTTTATTCAGTCAGTAGCATTTTGATAGTTGTGCTGGTTTACATAATTGCTGGCTTTAGCTTTCATTTCTGCCCCTGTGTTATCCCTCTTTCATGCCAGTACAATCATTTGTGAAGCTGATTTTCTCAGTTCCTTTTACTGTGCAATCTGTCTGAAAGTTAACAGGACATTTTTCTTTTTTTTTTGATGAACCAGTTTCCTGAACTTGTTCAGTCTGCATATGCAAAGGAAAAAAGTGTAGTGCTACTCAATGTCTAAATTCTGCCTGACTGCAAGTGGAAAGAAGAGGCTTTCTAGTATTCTCCCACAGTGAATGTTCCAAATTAAAAGTAATAGGCAGCTTGCAGTCACTGGCTCTTGAAGCATTAGTCTCTTCAAAAGGCACCTAAGGCTTTCTCCGGAGCAGGCCCGTCTGAAGGGGTAATGGTTATCGCACCTAACAAGCTGCCTGGTGACAGTTCCCAGCAGTGGAGAAGACCACAGCCCCACTGGAGTTGGTGGTGCTGTGACATGCAGAATGTGATGACATATCTCAGTTTGTACCAATTCTGGAACTGGCTCTATAAGGAAAGGGAAAGATTTATCCTATATTGCTTTCTAACTTCATCAGTCTGCAATGGTATTTCTCAAGTCTAGGAAGGGCCATGAGCAATGAACCATGATAAAATGCCCAATTCAACTGCTAGCGTTGCTAAACTACTAGGAGAGCATTAGCTAAAGTAATCTGCTACAGTTAGCTACGTATTCATCCTCATCTTTGTGAGGCAGGGGGACTTCAATAGCTGGACTAAGCCTTTTCTGCTCTTGCCTATTTTCAAGGCCAAGTTGGAAAGAGCCTTGGGCAATCTGGTGTGAGGTGCCCCTGCCCATGGCAGAGGGGTTGGAATTAGATGATCTTGAAGTCCTCTCCAACCCTAACCATTCTATGATTCACCCCTTGCCTCCCTTCCTAAGATCTAATTTCTCCTGCTAGTATGGCTTAAAAACATGACTGTAATAAGGCAGCATTTTCCTTCAACTAAAATGAATTTTAAAAACAATTCTCTGAATGTAAAGTCTAGTCAGACTTATTTTTCTATTGAAAATTAAAGTTTACTCTTGGCAGCCGATGAGGGAGAAACGGATTAGTGAAAAGCAGAGACATTCTTCCCTTGGCTTGTTTTGTTCGGTTGTCTTTCCTCCATTTGCCAGAAATTACAAAGCAATTGAGTACAAAGGCATCACATATTGTAAGCCAGGGACTGAATTTCCAATGCATTTACCTTGGGTGTATTTGTGTACTGGTTCTAGTAAGTGCTGTAGTCCCACACCAGAGACCAACATGTCTGCACTTCTGCTAGTAACCTTCTAACACCTGATGAAACAGGAATTTCCTGCTGGGTGGGACTCCCTTAAACCCTGCATATTAGGATGACAACACTTACTGGCATAAAAGTAATTACTATTATGTACTGCTGAAACATAGCAGCAAGACTCCAGGCTGTTGTGCATACGAACCATGATCAGCCTCAGACAGCTTGTCAGCTGTGGTGGGCGCAAGCGGGTGCCTGAGCTGCAGGCTCCCAATAGCCATTCCTACCTTGGCCAGGCTGTGAGAGGCTGATGCTGCACAGCTTCGGCTCCAAGGATCACTGCAACTGCTACCATGGCCTGGGGTAGCGGTGGGGCTGCATGGTGTGCCAGCATGTAATTAAGCCAAACTAATGGTGTGCCTCACCCTGCTCCCCACCCCAGCACGTACTTCTGTCATTTCAGCTTGAGCCAAACCTCTCACTTCTCTAACCCCACAGTGAACCTGCTTAAAGCACTACACTGGCAGAAAACTCACTCTACAGAATGAACAAGCAAAAACTTGGCTAGGTTTCTGCCAGATTTCTTCCCTCTACCACTTCAGCTAGTGCTGGTGCTGCAGCAGCCAGCCAAGGGACTAGGAGAGCAATGTACTACCCATTAGTTTAGTCACATTTTGATAGCACTTGTCATTGGTTCAGCTTGGTTGAAGTGTCAAATAGCATCCTGATAAAACTGACATTCTTCATAGCCTGCCATAGCCTTAATGTGGGGACAAACATAGCCTTGACCAACACTAGTGGGGCTCTTGAGCAAAGCTTCCAACAGAAAAATCTGCCCTGACAAGACTTTCTCCTGCAGAAGAGGTTACAGCTAGCAGACGATATCTGCACTCCCTTTCTAAGCAAGGGGGGAAAACCAAGACCCTTTAATAAGGTCAGAAGGTTAGAAATAAAGTAGATGGTTATACAAAGCAGCAGATCCTATGGGAAAGCCATTTTGGAAACCTTTCAAATTGGGAATTTTTACAATTGTATTGGTACCTCCATAGGTGTTTGAGGAAACCAAGAGAAAAAAACAGATATGGAAAAAGCAATAGATGCAAGTATGGCTCTAGGAAAGGGCAGGGAGGAAGAGTTCTACAGCATGAAACTGGTTGAGAAAGTGAACATGGAACTAAGAGCATGAGAGCACACATTTGGAGGGCAAGACAATGTCTTTATTTTTTTGGTCAATAAACAGAGCCACATGAGAGATACACACCCAGTGTGCACACAGAATCCTCACCATCTCTATTTAGCAGGCATGCTTAGATAAGGAGCTGTCTCTTGGCTGATTGCTTGAGCCTGAAATGGCAACTCTTTTTGGGGAGGCTGTTGCCATGTCTTATAACCCTGCATATTCCCCAGGCTGCAACCAGTAGAGTTTCCAGAAGTAGAATCTGACCTTCTAAGTCTGTGACAAAGAGGGCAACTGAAGTCACTGCTTCCTCTGCTTAGTTAAAGTTCTCATTTAAGTACTATTTTGGATGAAAGCAGCTTGTGCTTACCAGCTATCATAATTTCAAACTGAAAGTGTGTTCAGTGGGACTGGTTAGTAACATATGTTGTTCTCTTTTTGACTGGTTCATGTGGTTTATATTACAATTTCAGCCCCTGGTCCCTTTGGTCCTGGTTTATAAGGTTTAACATTGCAATGAACTCCTCCCCTTGCCCCTGCTCCAGTTTGGACTTACTCAGACTGTGGCCCCATAGGGATGTACCTCTTTCAAGTGGAGCCTTGTTCCAATCAAATCTGTCATTATCTTCAACCCCTTGGCCCCCACACTGGGTGGCAGAAAGGACTGTCATAGTTTAAATCCAGCCAAAAAATGTGCACCATCCAGCCACTTACTAAGTCTATGCTCAGTGGAACGGGGGAGAGAATTGCAAGCATGAAAGTGAGAAAATTCGTGGACTGAAATAAATACAGTTTAACAGATAAACCAAAAGATGGATGCACATGCAAAGCAAAACAAGGAATTAATTCACCACCTCTCATCGGCAGGTAGGGGTTCAGCCATCCCCAGGAAAGCAGGGCTCTATTACACATAATGGTTACTTGGGAAGGCAAACGTCACCACTCTGAACATCACCCTCCTTCCTCCTTCTCCCTGCTTTATATGCTAAGCATGACACCATAAGGTCTAGGGTATCCCTTGGGTCAGTTTGGGGTCAGCTGTCCTGGCTGCGCTCCCTCCCAATGCCTTGTGTATCCCCAGTCTACTCACTGACGGTTTGGGGTGAGAGGCAGAAAAGCCCTTGACTCTGTATTAGCACTGCTCAGCAATAACAAAAGCATCCCTCTGTTATTAACACTGTTTCTAGCACAAATCCAAAACATAGTCCCATACTAGCTACTATGCAGAAAATGAACTCTGTCTCAGTGCGCTGATACATGTTGTGCTAGTGCCTGCAAACAACACGGACACAAATACAGCTTTTGCCAAAACATTGTATTAATCTTTGGATTCTCACATGGTAGCCATACTAAAAAAACAGAGCTTTTCTTTCCCACCAAGAAAGAATGACGGAAAAGACCCCAACACACTGGAGAGGTAGGGGAGGAACCTCCTCCCTCCCAGCCCGTAAGAGCTCTCTTTTTCTCTCTTTTCTACCCTGATGGTTTCTGTGTGTGTGACATATAGTTGCTTTTCGTATTCTTAAAAACTGGCCACTCCTAACAGGTGCTGTTTGCATCTTGAAGAGACATTAGGGCAGAGCTCAGCAACATCAAATCAGAATAGCTTTCCCAAAGTAAGAGAGCAGTGGTGATTGATGCCAGCTGCGAGTCTAGATTCACCCTGTTTAAAGAAACATTTTATTCCAGTAAGAAATCTCACTCAGCTTACAGGCAAGGGACAAAACAGCATGTAATGAGGGTGGGGAAGGAGTAGAAACCACAGACATTTCCAAATGTACAGTGGGAAAAACCCAAACCACTGAACTTGAAAGATATGTTGTAAAGAGGTCACTGTTGCACCAACACACTACTCCTAAGAATCTTTCGGGAGAAGAGTTGCACAGGCCAAGGCAGCATTTGATTGCTTCATGAAGGGAGAAGAAAAATGCACATCCACGAACAGCAGCAAAGGTGTAGCTCCTCAGACAGCAAAATGCCTTCTGGTACTGGTAGAGTGAGCAGTACAGGGTGGAGTGATTACAGATTCCTACGTCCACTGAGGAGGTACAGTGCATTTTACCCTATGAGAGGAAAGTTGTTCATGGAAAGAGACACGCCTCTTATCAGTTGTCTCCTGCCCCTTCAATTTGGAAAGCACACCTCATTACCAGCTCCATCCCTCACCTTCCCAAAATGCATATGCTGCAGACTGCCATGCGGCATATGGCACAACATCTTAGGGAAACAATATACTTATTTCTGTTCAACTGATATTAGCTGTGCGTGCTTTCTTGGATCAACTACACCATTGATGCAAATATCACTAGGATCATAATGTACTTTATAATTCTTGCCAGGTTTGAATTTCATTTTGCATTTATTTGGTTGGTGCAGCTTTTTCCACAAAATCCAGAAGGCCACAGTTGATTCTTGTCATTTTACTCAATACAGTTATACTGGGATTTTTAACTGTTTTAGAACAGGAAAATCTCATTTGTTTTTATTTCCTTTCCCTTCCTCCTTTGTTTAAATATGCTACAGCTTACAGTTGTCAGTTGTGTACATTTCTTTTCCAGTATTCTAGGAATTTGCCTGTCAGAGCTCTTACTATATGCTGATCCTACTGATGAGTTCTTAGGCAAGAAAGCACACAAAAAAATGGAGAAAGAAAGGGTGTCAAACCAGAAAAAAAAGAAAAGTTCAGAAGAATGTTAGCTGCAAAACCACATCACTTACTTCTGGTTCAGAAAAGGTCATATTCATACCTGGGCAATAGTGCATTTAATATTGCTATGCTGTGCAAGGACTTTGTGGACATATACTGCAAGGCAATGTGCCCCTGCCGTGCTGTTGTGGGGAGATGCAATGACACACTCTCAGGCAGCCGCGGTATACGTAACACTTTCAAATGCTAGCTTCTTCAGCAAGTAGCTTCCCACTAAGTACTATCCCATTTACTTGGGCTTTAAAAATCCATTTTGGCATTTGTCTAGTTAGTGGGACTGGTTGAAATACTCTGTAGCAGACAGAGTTACTATATTTTTCCCATATCAACCCCGGGACAATAAATATTTAATCAAGGAGTTGGAAATAAAAAAACCACAATGAAACAACAAATAATTTTTCATTTTTTGCTACATTCTGGAAGTGTTTTGTCTTGATTCATTTTATTTGACAGTGATTTAGAAATTGTTCAAGTCTGACATTATAAAACCTAAAGCTATTCCACAGTACAAACTATACTGGGAGGGCAGGTGGGAAAAGAGGATATTACTATGCCTTTGAGAGACACAGTTTATAATTTCAAATTAGAATGAAAAACAGCAACAACAAAAAAAGAATTCTCAATGTTTTTGTCTCCTGACTAATAATTAGCTCTTAAAGCCGCTGCATATTTTGCTCCATGACTGATCTGCTGAATGGCCTTGTACAAGTCACTTATCCTCTTTATGCCTCAGAGCACATACAGATGAGAGAGATATACGCTAGCTATAACCATATGTCATTATACCAGTGCAATGCAGTGTGTCAACCCTAGCATTATCTTATTCTACATACATGGAGCACATCCATGAAGGTTTTGCTTACCTAGACAAGTCTCCCATTTGCAATTTGTAATAAATGGGGTAAGGAACATTTACTGAAACTGATCAAAGTTTAGAGAAATAACCCCTCACTCCCTCCACCAAAGAGCTGTCATCATCTTTCCCTCCATGCCTACATCTCCTGCAACCCTGACTCTTGGAGCCAGAGCTGTATACAGGCTGTTAAAGGAAAACAGACATTTGTTTTCAAATATCTGAGTTACTGCTTTCAACTGCATAGAGTGTTGTGATCTGTTCAGAGACAGCAGGAAAATTCAATACCTGTTTTCATGAAATAGCAGAGAGACACGACTGAAATGGCAAATATGCCTTAAAAGGAACAGCCACTTCCTAGGAGGGCAGGGTGCATGAGTGCGTGGGCAGCAGCCCCAGAGGGTAGGGGTCTGAGTGGCAAGACCATGTAAATAACATTTTCAGGTTTATTATTACCAGCTGCCTCTGAGATTGTGAAGTTGATACAGCTCTAGTTGCTGCAGCTAATATGCACCCTCTAGTTACAATGCTTCCCTTCTGGGAAAGCTGCAGGCGTAGATGAGATTTCCCACTTGACTGAAGACCTTTCATTCTAACTAAAGATCTACAGATGAGCTATCAATTTCACCACCCTGGAAGCACTCTATCTATTAACAGCAGTGTTAGAGGATATTAATGTACACAAATGCAAAATCAGAAAGATTATATTAAGCACGTATTAGGATACCTGACATCACCTACAGCATGTTCACACAGTATTACACAGTATATCTTCCCTCACCTTGTCTGCCTTAAATACCTTTGCTGAAGTGGCAGGTTTCCATTCCACAGCTACCTGATAGAGATGTGAGCAGGAAGAGACTCTTGAAGCTGCAGCTCTGTGCTAGCCATATGCTACTTGCAGATGCAGAAGACTTACCTATTAAAATTCAGAGCAGCTGTGTTCAATGATAAAATGATAACTAGTATCAGCTTTTTCTCCCAGGAGCTGAACCACCACCATCATTTGCATGAATGAAAAACAGTGAACTGAACAGAAAGTCATAGGCAGCCAGAGGAAGGACACAGAATCCCAGGAAATGGTTTTGTTTGCAATGTTTATTCGGGTCAGCTCATGAAGTGAGGAATCCTTAAAGGACTTGTACGCTCCACAAAAATCAGACTTATTCTAGTACATCCTCAGCACTTTTTCTTCATGCTGTGTGCATACCAAGCTCCCTTTTAATGTTGCCATTCCTACTGGAAGCACTTTCATATTACCCCTTCCAGTTTCAGTCGTAGCTCAAGTACCTGCTATTTAACTGGCAGCTGATCTTCTGTAGCTGTATGAGCAGCCCTCATACCTTCCTGCTTTTCTCATGCTGCTCTTTATTACAACTGGAGCTGAAAAAAATGAAGTTACACATCAAAAGGTCCTGGCCTGGATTTTAAATCTCTTGGTATTCAGGGTGTTGTTGATTCTCTGGCTTTGGATTCAGTCCACTTAAAATACAGTCAGTTGCCAACAGCTCATTTCACATCTGGATCTCAAGTTCCCTCACCCAAACTCCCAGTATGTTTAGATACATGGTTCTTTATTCACTTTATTTACTTTACCCTGCATAAGCTCTTAGCTGTTGCCCCTCACCATGATGACAGGTTGCTGGTAGCATTTGATAGTGACTTCCAATATGTGCCCTTGCTTTGCTCTTACAATTGCTGTTGCCCTTTCCACTGTGGCAACAAAAGGGTGTTTGCGTGGGCCAGCTGAATCCTTGATGCTGGCTGCACCTGCTCCACTCCTGATCCATAATCTTTTGAGTGATACTATTTTATTGAGGATTCAAATCCATTAGTGGAAAGAGGCTAGGGACATAATGCACCTTCAACCTGTATTTTTTTTGTGAACACTTATTTTCCTCAACTCTTGTAATTCTTCAATTTGCTTTAAATCTTGAAACAAAACCACTCAGGCTTACTCAGCAAGTGCAACTGGTGCTCCCAAGCTGAACCTTCTCATCAGTAAAGCTACTAGTGTCTATCCTGGTGGGCATTTATGTCAGCTTTCTGTTATTGAGGGATATGATCTGTCGTAGTTGGATGGATAAGCTTGAAACTCCTTTTTCATGCCACTACACAAAGGCACCTGAAGGCTGTGCTCACCCTTCTGAGAATTGTAATGATGTATTTCTGCTCCTTTTGGGCAGTGAGTAGAGTGGGGTGGCAAGAAGGCAGAATGAGTTCTCATTCTTTCTTCACGCTTTGAGCACATCAGTCTACACCATCCCAATGCACAGACCACCTCCAGCTAGCTCTCTTAAGAGCTATTTTCTCCAGATGTGGGAGGTCTCTGGTGCTTTCAGCTCACTGTGAGCTCCAGACCCAAAGAAAGATGCTCTCAGTATGTGCCTGGAGAACGTTAAGTCATGACCAACAGGCTTTTGATCAGTGCTTAATCAACTGCCAATCTAGTCTTGGAAACAAAAGACTTTTCCCATGTGCTGTGTTTTTGCAGTCCTTAACATAAATGTGAAAGGCTTCAAGAAGCACAGTTAAGGATGGATGGCTGCAGTGGTCACATGACCATTCCCACAGATATATATGGAAGGCTGCTGCTTTTTAAAAATCTCTGCTCATATCAGGATATGACACTTATAAGTCTTTCTTCATTAAAATGTATTGTTGCCACAGGACCAGTAAATGGTAACTTAGGCCTTTCCCTATTGATATTACCACTCAAACCAAAACTTAAGTTTTTGGCTTTCACAGCAAGCTTTCTCACCTCACTCTGCTCTTACAAAACTAACAAGCAATGAAAGAAAACATTCATGTCTTCTGAATGAGGTTTCAGTATTGTTGTGCACACAATGAATCACTATCTGTTTAGAGAAGCTGTGGAAGAAAAAAAAAATAGAGCAAGACAGAAAAGTTGAAGGGACCAAAGTGTGCATTTAAAACCAGGAAGGCCAACTGAGTAAATAGGTAAGACTAGTCAGGACAGGCCTTGACTCAAATAGTAAACTTATATTTCATATATTCTTCAGGAAAAAGAAAGCATTCATTTTTAATGGTCTGAGAAAATTTCACTGTTAAGTTTTATGTTCACGAGGGCATTTGCTTTGAAGACTTAATGTTCCTTCCTCTTTGCAACATTGAAGTCTAAACCCTGAGAAATATCAGATTATTACACACAACTGAATCACTTCACAGGCAAAAGTATAATGCATCTCACAGCTGAACAAAGTTGTAATAACTAGAACAATCTCACAGTGGTAGAACAATCACAAAAACTGAGAAAAATATAGATCTAAGATGAATTGTTACGCAATCAGTGAAGACAGAAAAGATTAAAACTGTAAATGGGACAAAGAGTGAAAGAACGTAGATTACTAAAGCATTAATGTGCAGTAAGACTACACTGTGAAAATGTTTTCACTTCAGTTGAAACAAAAGTTGAATTTATACAATTATCGCTTTGGTTTCGTGTGTAAATGATTAACAGCTTAAACAAAGAAACAAACAAAAATCCAAAACAAAACAAAATTAAGCAAACCCTGAAAACAATAAAAACCAACACCCCCAGCCCCCCCAAAGACCTCAATATACACAAGTTCCCAACCCCTGAGACCCCAAAACAAATAGACAACCCCACCAACAAGCTATCTGATCATGATCCTGTAAAAAAAGTCAAGTTCTACAATTAGAAATACAGTCCTTACTCTTTCTGCTTTTAAAGTGCATAGAAGACACACAAAGTTTTTTGGGGAGGAGAAGAAAAAGAAAGAATCAAGTGTTTTCATGATGACAGAGCTCTGGCCTTAGAGTATCTGGCAGTTCAGATACAGAATAGTTTGGAGGCAAATGTTTATTTGCTCCTGGAGATAGTCCAGATTGTTCAGAAGCAGAAATTTAGTATTGGCACAGAAAGGATACAGCTGATTTTCCATTATCCACTATTACTGGGCAGTGGAGCCACCAGGAAATAAAAGCATTCAGAGCTGTCAAATATCAAGCAAGTTAACCTCAACCTGAATGCCCAGAATTGCAAGCTCCTGAAAAATATCAACAGCCTTATGACCTCAGGTAGCCCTGCCCCTCCATTTCCTCACTCAAGCAACAAGGGCAATAGTTAAAGAACTCTTTATTATCATACAGAGTGAGTGGAGCATGAGGCTCAGCTCCAGAATAGGAATGGAGACCAGTATTATGGAATTGTGAAGCCACACACAGTGAGCACTGGATGAAGCATGACTGACTTTGTTTTCCTTTTAAGAAGGTACCAAACACTTTCATAAAGAACATTTGAATCAGCCAGCAGTAATTAACTCACAGAAGACCTTGGTGATTGTCAAACCTACCTTCATTCCCTTAAAAACTCAGACCCTCAGATGAAAGTAGAACTGATCTAGGGAAAAGCACATGGGGCATTATCAAGGCTCTGAAGTCGTGCTCAGACTCTTAAAGCTTGGCCAAATCACATGTGTCTGGCTTTTCAGGTCTCACTCAGCCAGAAGACTATCCTTCTAGACATCCAGCACCAGTAAAAATAAATCTCTTCAGGACTTATTGTGAAAGACTGGAAGAATTGTATGCCATCAAACTTTGGCACAGAAAGGGAAAAAAGGAGAAAAAGCAAAAGAAGGAGAACCCCCACCACAGGTGAGTCTTAGCAATTCACATTTTACCTCAGAAGCATTTTAGATCCCAGTCCTGGCTAATCACCCAGAGATGTTAGCAGCTGACCTATCCAACCTCCCAGTCCAGTAAGCACATGGCAGCTAGTCCTTGCATTTATCACAGAGAGAGACCATGTAAACTCTTTCTTTGTTGTCTTATGGCATTAAACATTATTTCTTACATGGATTTGTCAGTGTGTAATTCAATTATTTTTGGAGAGCTTCAGGGATATTACACTTGATAAAATATTGTGGGAGAAGTACCCTGAATTCCAGGTTTTTTACTATTTGTACTTGACCATAGCCCAGTGCACTGACTGAACTGTAGCCTACATTTGCATTAAATGTGACTGGCAGTTGTGTTTGTGCCATTTTGTGGCTCTCTTTGCACAAGTTACAGAGCACATAAGCAATTGCTCATTTACCTGACTATGAGGTCAGTCATTGAGGAAATCTTTACTGATTCAGAAATTGGTATATCAACCCATACGACAAAGCCCACATGCAACAGCAAAAGGTACTAAGGCAACTGACTAGTGTTCATGCAGCACAGAAAGCATAGAGAGCTTTGCTTCCTTAATAGACAGCTCTAAGTTACAAGTCTGATGTCCCACAGTTCCCAACCCATAGGAACATCAACTGCTAGAAATACTACCTGTATGAGTTTAGAAAAGAGCATTTTAACTATGAGGAAATAAATGGATATTAATATTATTGAAATTCTAAAGGCACACAAGATTAAAACTTTATCTGCAACACCACTGTCTGTAAATTGCAGTTTGCACAAGTGAAATCCATCTAGCATCGTGGCAGAACTTAGAACTGGTGGGCACACACTTCAGGTTGACACATTCACTGATGTGCACAGATGCAGCAGAACTGCTCCATGAGGATTACAGGTCGATATCCGCAAAAGGTGAGTCTAACACTGAGTTCTGCTAGCTCTAGGAAAGAGCTGTATGTCTGAATAATAGCAACAATAAGGCTGAAGGTCAGCAGAAGATGTAGTAGCAGTAATGCATCTTTTTTTTTTGTGCGTTCTGACACTCTTTTGCACCATCAGCTCTTATGGCTCAAAGTCTAAACAACTGTACTACCCTGGTGCTATGTAAGATATGTAAGTAAGATATGTACTAAGTAAGATCTGTCCTATCTTACAGGCATATCCCAGAGAAGTGACCCAGAACTAACTCGCCATCAGGATTAGTACTGTAAGACTGAGTAATACACCAGCAAACAATTTTTGATATCTATATTTTAACTTCTAACATTATTAAAAGGTATGAGATCCTTGATAAAAGAAGAGAGAGGTCTAATTTATGACTTAAAGTTCAGCCAGTTTCAGCTTAATCTATGGTAAACATTTTTTTTTCACTCACTTGTGGTATTATTTGCTTTTTACGTCCTGATAGAACACACAGTGCTTCTGCTGATGTCAGTAAAAATCTCAAGGGAAGATGAAAATGCAACAACAATCTGTACATCAGACCTGCCACTAGCAGAAAGAGCTTACAACTATTCCCACTGAAACACATCCACCTCACAGGGGACAAACAGCAACTGTTCGACAAGCAACTGCTCAAGGCTAAGCAACAGTTAAATGAGAATTGAAGAGACTTTGACTTTCTACCACCTTCCAGTTTACTCAGCTTGATTTCCCTCATGTTTTTTTAAAAAATCCCAAATAAAAGAAGCATATAACAACATAAAGTATTCCACAATAATGATCACAGCCAAATATATCAGTTGTTCTACTGGAAGGGCATTAAACAAAAAGAACAGATACAAGTAGTTTCAATGAGGCAGTTATAAATCAGATTACTTACAGCCTTAGCAGTCTTCCATCTTCTAGAGGATAGTGGTTTGCAATTAATGTCACATATTTTAGTAAAGTTTGTTGTTTGTGTTAAAAAAAGACACCAATAAAACAAACAAGCAAAAAAAAAAGGGCAAGCAGATAAACTCTGTCTAGGATTAACCCCTACCTTCAAATTTGTGGTGACTAAACTATTCCAGCTTACTCCTTCACACCACAGGGTTCTGAAGAGCAAATGAGCTGTATCATCTCTCTCACATGCAGGGCAAACGCACAACATCTGGCTAAGCAATAAGATATTCTCCCACCAGAACCTCATCATGAAAAGCTCTTGCAATTAATCCAATCTCATTTACCTCAATACTGCTGCAGCTCAGCTCCATTGTTATAACCCTTTCTTGTTTGTATTATTTGCATGTCTCTTATTTATGCACTGTAAATATACATTTTACAGTCGATGGGAACAGCTATTTTTTGAGAAGGAATTGGGTCATTTTCAGATAGCAGTAGAAACATGTAAAATGATCACAGGGGCTGAAAGATTGAAATTACATATAAAGTATACATTGCATAGGTGTCTTCAAGTTTGCAAAACCATGTATTTTAAAAGTTACAAAATACAAAAATTAAAATTTCTTATGCAACTTTTTTGTAGTCTTGTTGTTGTGAACATGTATGGTATCAACAAGTCTTTAATTACTCGATCACATACAATTGTTTCTTCTGGACCCTTGTTCCCTTCACTGCATAAAATAGACAATGTTCATTTAACAAGAAGCTATTCAGTGACTTGGGCTTTCTGCAGTCTTCAATATTTGGCTCACACCTTACACACAACATAATAGTACAGTCCTGCTGTAAGGACAGTATTATTAACTTTCTCCTGGTCTACTCTATCTTGCTTATTACAGTGGCACCCAGGTGTCCCACTTGCAAAGAGGACTTAATTTTACAGCACTTCCCTGGTATGAGAATGAATGAGCCACCTTGCAGATCACAGAGGATGTAGAAATGGGACAAAAATTGGTAAGGTACACAATCGTTCTCTTCTCTTAGTGATTGTTTACACACATTAAAGCAGAAGCTGTTAAGCACAGAAGTTCATTCAAACACCTGAATATTGAAAGTGAAGCTTCAAATGAGCCAAACGTTACTGTTGCATCACTCTTATTTTGCAAACAGAGAAAGAAAGTTTAAATTCCAGTTTAGGTAAAATAGTGCAAACTTCCACATGGACATCACCACAGTGTTAAAGTCCCCTTCAGTATTGCAGTTATTTCTTCTGCAACAGCTAATATAATGTTTGACATTCACACCTCAGTTTTTATTTCAGAAAATTCAAATGACTGTAAGGATTTCCACAACCAAAATACATTTTAAAAAATATTGCATAACTGAGCTAGGCTTATGTGAATCTTTGTATGCCCTGCAAGATGGTTTACTTTCAGAACTGTCCACTTAGATTATTTACTAAGTTCTGACAAAGTGCTCAAAGCACACTGTTGCACTTCTAGTTTTGACCATTACTGCCTTACTCAAATCTACTTTAGACTGTAGTTTTTCCTTATTTTCTAAGACAGCTTCTGATAAGAGACTGTTGCCAATATATCAATCACAGTGTTCCTGTTACAAGTGCTTTTGGAGTAGATGTCATTGGAAGCACCAGTCTCATAAAATGTGAAGTTCAGGTTGTCATTGCATTACACACCTGCAGAATAGTACACATCGGTTCAAACTGTTTTAAGACTTGCATTTGACACAGCCCTTTATAAATAGGTGGCTGCAAGAAGCAGCACAGTGAAACACTGTCTGAACACAAAAATTGCTAGTAACGTAAAAGATTGCAGAGGTTTCTGAGGATATTTTCCAAATGAAATATTTGCCTGTCCTCTATGAACTTGGCTCACCTTCCTGTCACTGAACATGAAGACTGGCTTTAGTCATCAGTAACTTGTGTGACTTTATATTGATCCAAAATCAGTGGCTTGGAGCTTTCCCTTAAAGATCATTTAAGTACCACAACAATGTTTTCAACTCTGCTTTCAGTCTTAGTTCATCTCAGACAGGAAAGCTGTCCTTTGGGTAATGGGGAATAGAAGAAACATCCTCTGCTATTAGGAACAAAATGACAGATTCATAGAATCATTTAGGCGGGAAAACACCTGTAAGATACGGTCTAACCTAACACTGTCAATTCACTGCTAAGACATGTCCCAAAGTGCCACGTGTACACAATTTTTAAATGCCTCCAGGAATTGTGACTCCCCTACTTTTCTGCACAGCCTGTTCCAATGATTGCCAACCCTTTCACTGAAGAATTTCTCCTAATATCCCATTTAAACCTCCCCTGGTACAACTTGAGCCCATTTCCTCTTGTCCAACACCCACCTTGCTCAACCATCCTTTCAGGTAGCTGTACAAAATGACAAGGTCTCCTCGAGCCTCTTCTCCTGACTAAACAACCCTTCTTCCCTTATCTGCTTCTTGTAAGACCCCTCATCAGCTTTGCTGCCCTTAGGACACACTCCAGCAAATTAATGCCTTCTAGTGAGGGCCCTGAAACCAAATACAGTATTTGAGGTGTGGCCTCACAAGATTTTTTAAAAAAATGATTTTATCATGGGATGCAGAAGAGAGTGCAAGCACTTTAAAGGATATTTAGATAAGATTAAAGTAGACAGAGAATGTTTATTCTAGAGTACTTATGGAAATGAACCAAAATAATTTCTGAGTACAGGGGGATGATCACTTTCTCAGTCCTGTGAGCCACATTCTTTCTGACAGAATCCAGGATGACATTGGCCTTCCTGGCCATCTGGGCACAAGCTGGCTCATATTAAGGTGGCTGTCAGTCAGTTCCCCCAGGTCCTTTTTTGAAGAGCAGCTTTCCAGCTACACTTCCCCAAGCCTGTAACGTTGCATGGGATTGTTATGACCCAGCCCTGAGCTTTGTTGAACCTCATACAATTGGTACAGTTTCAGAGTTAATGATAAATAGAGTACTTTATTCAGTACTTTATAACCAAAGCATGCTTCATCTATTGATGTTGCATGCTTATCCAGGCACCATCTTTCTTATGATACATATATTTATTTTCAAATTTAACTACTGAGACAAAGAAGGATAATGCTCAAGTGCATTACTGAAGCAGAGGAATGATGGGAAGACAAAACACAGGAGAAGGGCTCAGGAAGCAAAACTTCTGCCTTTCCAATGGGTGATTAACTTCCCCTTCTCTGCAGCTTCTTTTCACATATGGTTTGTCCCAGTCTCTAAGTCTCAATGTTAATTTCAAAGTTGAACGATGCTAGACTTGGATGCAGTTGAAAATGTTTTGGATCCAGCACTTGGAAAGTAAGCTGCATTTAGGCAAGGTATAATCAGGGATAATACCATGTAAGCCCACAGTAATTACAGGTGAGCAACTCTTGGCCATTTATCTTTAATTTAATGAAATATGGGCATAAAATGTGAAACCATGCAATTTCCAGTGCACTAGTTTATTAATAAAGACAAGCAAGTCAAAGTCCACTAAATGTCATAACAGCTTATTGTTTTAAATATCAAGTGGCAACAACGGCATCACCATGTATTCCATGTCTGTTCAAGTGCTCATATGGTAGTATGATAAAGCTTATGAGTACGATTTTAAGAAAATCATTTAAAGCTGTCAAACTCTGAGAGCTAAAATTCACTGCCTCTCAGCAAAACTTGTTATACAATTAATTTGATCTAGAAACAGAGTATTTACAGGGTAATTTGCAATACATAAACTGTTAAGCACAAAATGGCACTCTTTAAGTCATTAAGCACAATTCACCTTCATTACAGGCACAGTTGGGATCCAGGGATTTCTTTTTTTTGTGAGTGCAAGCAGAAAAGGAGGTTGTTGTCAGGAAGATGACTTCTGTAGCATTTAATCAAGTCTAATACAAGTAAAAGTGATCAAAATAATGCTTGATCAACAAAACTCACAAAATACTTCTTCTCAAAAAGACTCTGATATAAACTAAGCTTGTTTATACACCCAGGAATTCACCTTTTAAACGGAACTCTAGGAGCACGAAGCAGTTACTGTGATCACAGTCAAATAGTAATTAGGTTTCATCAAGACTGATATAACGGTGTTTGCCTTCATGCAAGATAAACTATTGGTTAAGGGACTATGTCATTGTTTCACATGCTGTCTGGTTTTAATAAGCATACAGACTTGAAAAAGCCCAGTAGCGGCTGCTTTTTAGCATGTTTTAATCAGCCCAAGTAGTAATTCCTAAACTGAAGTCAGGCGACATACAGGTTTAACTGTTTAACTACATAGCTTTCAAGAATCAAATTCAGGTTTTGTTCCTCTGATTTATGTACTTATAAAAGCAAGCAACATTTTCTTAAAGATCCTGGACCCAATTAAGTATGAATTGTCTTTCTTTTTCTGAAATGTTGATTTCAACCAGCAGAAAGTGTGGATGCAAGTATCAAACAGTAGAGCCTTGCCTATAACTTTGAAAAGGTATACGAGCCAGTGGGCAAGTTCATTTATGTGTGCAGTTTCAGAGAATCATAGAATAGTTAGGATCGGAAAGGACCTTAAGATCATCTAGTTCCAACCATTGTAACTTACACACTTGATTTCCCATCTGTGTCCAATATCTAAAGGCTAAATTCAATATCCTTATGATATGGGTTTTTTTTTTTGTACAAGCAACAGAAACAACTCCAGTGTCAGTATTTACCTGGAAGACACTAGGCCTGTTTTCTACTTATGTGGATGACAAGAAACAAGAAACCCTCAAAAACCAGATCAAGTCAGCCTCCTGTAAGGACTCGAGAGACTTTCATTCTGAAGTGTAAAAAGGCATAATGAGAAGATGAAATGTTATTATCTTGATATGTGTGAAGATGGAGTCACCATTGCCTTACCCTCTTATTTCAAGTAAATATGACCTAGTGAACCTAGAGCAAACAACTCAGGTTCAAAAATTACTGCTAGACAAAACATGATTTGACAAAAAAACCAAAACCTGACAACAGCCAGCAACTTTAAGTAAAGAGGAAGAAATAACTTATTATTTACCAGCATCCAAGTGAAAAATAATTCTTAGATCCTGGACTTTCAGAAATAACAGTAGATGTTGTGCTACCTTCCTTGTTTCTTTTCAACTTTAATTGAAGTACATAGTATATATTGAAATAATTTTACTTCATTTTACTATTTATTTTACTTCATGATTATGGCA
Source organism: Forpus xanthops (assembly GCA_032466535.1). Classification (NCBI taxonomy): domain Eukaryota; kingdom Metazoa; phylum Chordata; class Aves; order Psittaciformes; family Psittacidae; genus Forpus; species Forpus xanthops. The sequence continues at coordinate 798 of JASSUY010021133.1, read as the reverse complement.
AGACTGTTTTCAAAAAGTTTTTGTATTCTAGCTTACAGAATTATGCATGGCTCTAAGATTTTTACTTGATGTATAAAGATTAATAGAATGACCCAGATTTTCTTAGAGTTTCATGTAAATAAAAATCAGAGAAACATACAAGTAGAAGGGATCTCAGGAGAGCACTTACTCAAACTCCCTGCAGGAAGGAAGAAGCAAGAATAGTTAAATCAATTCTAACATATATGAACTGTTCTTAAATTGCTGCTTAAGGAGTTTATCAGACTACAGGCATGTAAAACATTGGAGTTTCTGAACACGCAGAATTTAGAAGTTAAGCAAATTTATTTTTGCTATTATTGTGGCACACTGAACACAATTATTCTTAAAAATGAATGGGTAATATCTGAAATATTTGCATTTCTTGTAAGTCTACTTTCTGTGATAATTAAGCAGCATTTGTTCAAACTTCCCTCATATACTATGATTGCTAAACGTCTTATCATTGTTGCTGCTTCCCCCAAAAATTTTTCTAAATGCATACATCCTTATATAGTGTGGCATCCAGAATGATAGAATGATAGAATCATAGAATAGTTAGGGTTGGAAAGGACCTTAAGATCATCTAGTTCCAAGCCCCCTGCCATGGGCAAGGACACCTCCCACTAAACCAAGTCACTCAAAGCTATGTCCAACGCAGCTTTGAATACCGCCAGAAATGGAGCTTTCACAACTTCCCTGAGCAACCCATTCCAGTGCCTCACCACCCGTACAGTAAAGAATTTCTTCCTCAGATCCAATCTAAACTTCCCCTGTTTA
>JASSUY010021132.1:5677-18946 GCA_032466535.1 Forpus xanthops | reverse complement strand
TGTTATCAGCACTGTTCCCAAGCCAAAAATCCAAAACACAGTGCTCACCAGCTACTGCTTAAAGAAAAATGACTGCTACTGCTGAACCCATGACAATCTCATACTTACAAAGCGTGAAAGGTATGCTTTTCACCAGCTCTCCCCCACCACCCCAAGCCCCAAAATCAAATGTAGTTAAATTAGAATTCTCTGAACAACTGAATTTAGCCAAGCTCAGGAATTAAAATGAAAATTTCCCAAAGAAGCCAGTAATCTCTGTTCCCACACAACTCCTACAGACCATCCTGACAGAGGCTATCTCATTTTGGAACACGACTGGGTGCCTTCATGTTTTAAATGCTTGGTGTAAATCCTCTTTCAATTGTTTTTCCTGGTAACTGTGACCTGCTGTTGTGAAAGCTACTAAAACCCAAGAGACAATCCAAGTTGTACACAACTGAAGCTTAAAATGGAATCACAGACTGGTTTTTGATGGAAGGGACCCCTAAGGATAATCTACTTCCAACCCCATGCCACAGGCAGAGACACCTTCTACTAGACCAGACTGCTCAAAGCCCAAATCCAGCCTGGCCTTGAAGAACTAGAAAATAATATGATTTCAAAAAGAACACTGGTAAGTAAACATGGCTAACTTTAGCAAGATAGGGGAAACAAGGAAAAGTTTTCTCATTCAGAATTGAATGTTAACTTTGGAAAACCTAAGTGCTTGAGAATGCTCCAACGCAGGGCTAACATATTCAATTCAGCTAACTTGTCACTGAGGATCACTTTGGGCACTATTTTAAATGTCCAGTTTTAAACACAGCAACTTTACTGGCAAGCAGTAAGTCAAGCAAACACAATGGTAACCATTCATGAACAGTATATGGAGTTAGAAGAAAGTTTTGTTAGGATGTGTAAAATTATTTCTATGGAAGTTCAAATCTGATACCCAACATTAATATATAAAATTCAGTTGTACTTCTCTAGTCATTTCCTCCTCCCCTGAAAAAAAAAAGGAACAGTAAGTATGCATAATCATTTAAAACTCAGAAGTCATTAAGTAAATATCACCAGAAAAAAATTAAATTGTTAACTATTTTTTCCATACTTTTTCTTTACTTTCAATAGTGCCTCTCCCACATATTAGAAACTAAAACTTAAGTGATAATATAAAAGCTGACTTCTCACAAATGTACAACAGCAAGTACATCCCATTTCATCTTACTATATCATTCTCAGACCTTTGAACTATTACTACAAAAAATATTGATTACAAGATAAGACAAAGGCAGCGATAATTACTACAAAATAAGCACTCTACAACACAAAAACCAATGAGATTATTACCTCCATTATATGCAGCAGAAAAAGTTAATGAAGAATTAGATAAAAACTCAGTAAAGACACACATTTTTAGTTAGTGAGTTTATAGAATCATAGAATAGTTTGGATTGGAAAGGACCTTAAGATCATCTAGTTCCAGCCCCCTTGCCATGGGCAGGGATACCTCCCACTAAACCATGTCACCCAAAGCTCTGTCCAATCCGGCCTTGAACACTGCCAGTGATGGAACACTCACAACTTCCCTGGGCAACCCATTCCAGTGCCTCACCACCCTCACAGTAAAGAACTTCTTCCTTACACCTAACCCAAACTTCCCCCTTTTAAGACTGAACCCACTACTCCTTGCCCAATCACTACAGCCCCTGATGAAGAGTCCCTCCCTCCCCCTCCCCAGCATCCCTATAAGCCCCCTTCAGATACTGGAAGGCTGCTATGAGATCTCCATGCAGCCTTCTCTTCTGCAGGTTGAACAATCCCAACTTTCTCAGCCAAGTGGGGTCTCATGAGAGCAGAGTAGAAGGGCAGGTTCACCTCCTTCAACCTATTGGTGACGCCCCTTTTGATGCAGCCCAGGATACGGTTGATCTGTGGGCTGTAACCACACACTGAAGCCAACTCACATTCAGTTTCTCATTAACCAACACCCCCAAGTCTTTCTCCACAGGGCTGCTCTGAATCTCTTCTCTACCCAACCTGGAGCTGTGCCTGGGATTGTGCCAACCCAGGTGTAGCACCTTGCTTTTTGTTTTGCTGAACTTCATGAGACTGGCATTACCCCACCCCTATCGTGGTTTAAGCAAGTCAAGGTCCCTATGGATGGCATTCCTTCCCTCCAGCGTATCAACTGAACCACATAACTTAGTGTAGTCAGCAAACTTGCTGTGGGTGCACTCAATCCCACTGTCCATGTCGCTGAAAGACACTGAAAAAAACGTTGAACAGGATCAGCTCCAACACTGACCCCTAAGGGACACCACCTGGAGCATCACATTCCCCACCAGCCCCTCCCTGTCGGCGAGCACAAGGTCAAGCATGGCACCCCTCCTTGTCAGCTTCCTCTATCACTTGCAAGGGAAGTTGTCTTCCACACAACTGAGGAGCATCCTGGACTGCTTGTGCTGGGCTGTACCACCCCTCCAACAGGTATCAAGGTAGTTGAAGTATCCATAAGAGCAAGGGCCTGCAAGGGTGAGACTATCTGTCTACAGAGCATTTTATCCACAGAGTGCTCCTGATCATACAGTCTGTAACAGATCCCAACAGTAATGTCCCCCATCTCTGTTCTCCTTTTGACCCTGACTCACAAGCTCTCTGTTGACTGATCACCTGTTCCCAGAAAGAGGTTCATACTCTCCAGCCTATCACTGACATAAATAGCTACTCTCCTTCCCCATCTTCCTGGCCTGTCTTTCCTGAAGAGCCTATAATCTTCCATTGCAATACTCCAGTTACAGGAGCCATACCACCATGTTTCTATGATGCCAACGATATCATGTCCCTGTAGCCATGTACACATCCCTAATTCCTCTTATTTCCCCATACTATGGGCACTTGTGTAGAGGCATCTGAGCCAAGCTCTGAATAAAGCTAATCTGCTGGCTGAAGTAGCTCTGCATCACTCCAAGCATTCATTACAGGTGCTAAATTACAGCTGCTAATTGAAAGCAAGTATTTGTTAAATGACTGTCCCTATTTCAAGATAGAAAAAAAAAAGAAATCAGCACATACTGGATCATTTATATCTTTACTATCAGCGAAGAAGGAAGTGCTGCATGTAACCGATAATGTACTTCATACAACCTCACCAAGGTTCTCTTGAATCAATTCTTGACATTGAGAAAACATATTAAGCATTTAAAATATGTTATTATATAAAATAGGACTCTCACTTGTATTTGGACTTACTTGGGTTTTCTTATTTGTATGCTTCTGTTTAAAGGACTCACCACCATTTTACGGGTGCAAAGTGGCCTTTAAGTTGTGATGTATTTTAAGATGTGTATTATGAATTTTTTTTAAACTCCATATGCACACATATATGTTTGTGTACATAGATAATAAACATGTAGATACATTATCCTTTGGCCTATTGAATAATCTTTCATGCTCATTATAAGGTGACTTTCTTTTCATTCCATAGCCTACAACATGAGCTAGAAGCAAATGAACAAGGTTCTAGATCTGACACTTTACAAAGATACAAATTTGGAAGCACAGTAGGTAATCACTACTTTACACACGCTGCTTTTTGAAGACTGCTTAGTTTCCTGATATCTGCTTTTCAAACCAAGCACCATACCAAGCATAAAATCTCAAACAGAAACACCATTAAACTGAGAATTAGACTCCATAATTGTCAAGCAGTAAAATCTGTGAAGGAAAACACGACAGAAATTGTGATATTTCAATTAACTAAGGAAACTGAGGTATCAAACAACCAATGTGTACAGTTCTGTCAGATTTGAAACCTTTTTGGGTATGACTACCAGAAAAGTAACAAGTACCCTCCTCTTCCCCATTTAATCAAGGTCAGTGTTCAAATCCAAAGACACTTCATCCATGTGCTTGAAAGAAAAGGCAACAATACATGCCCCCTTTCAGTCTGTTAGCAACATTGATTTCAAACACTGATAACTGTCTTACATTCAAGAAAAGTAAGACAGGTATGAAGCAAACTGTTATTCTTCCCTACTTCATAAAAAGAAGAAATGCACCTGTACAGCTAATAATCTTTTTCATTAATATGCCTATTAGGAGATATTAAATATCTTCAGACATAATTAGAACACCACTAGATTTTATGCAGAACAACTGTCACTTTTTTTTTTCTGATTTCCAGTGCCCTTGTTTGAAATGTTTGTACTGGTATTAAGAATGCAAGGAGCACTACACTGAATCAAATGCACTACTCTGAAAGGAAAAAAGAAACAAAAGTCATTACAGAAAACTCCTACCTCAGTATCTTCCCAGTGTTCAGCAGTTTGTCTATTAACAGGATGATTCTCACACAAGGCAGGTATACCCTGTATATAGCTACTATGATCCTGATCTTCCACAGTCATCTCAAAGAGAAATTTTTTGGAATATGGTTCCTCCTTCATTCACATCCAAATTTTTTACCAAATGGGAAGTGGGAAAGAAGGAAAATAAGAAAAAGAAGTAAAGCCTGAGGACAGGCTGTCTGAAGGCAAGAAATTCTCCCACTGTCCAAAATGTACTCACTGCCTATTAAACACATTACACAACAATAACTCACTGGAAGCTGCAGTAAGTACCATGTAAGGAAGAAAAGGTCCTGTCTTATTCCAAAAAAAATACATAATTTTTAATCCCACATTTCAAGTAAATTCACTGTTGTCAGGAAAAGGTATCTCTAACATTTCCTATTCTGCTATTTGACCAAGGCAAACTTATGAATGCCTTCAAAGAATCAACAGAAACAATGGACTTGTGGTGAGTTTACATGAACACAAAGCTGTATTAAGAAGCAGTAGGTTACAGACACTACAGTATGCTAGAACAGTTAACACATCAAGGCACTGGGTTCTCTGAAAACAAAAAATCTACATCATTTAAATGAGAAACCTTGGCAGTAAGGCATCTAGCTTTGATTTTGCTAATCTGTTGTTTAACTGCATTTTGTTTTTTTCTAACGATATTCATAGCTTGTTCAGGAGATGTATTTTGTAAGAACAAAAATGTGTCTAGTGTTTTCTAGACCTGCAAGATTTGCATTTTTTTTTTTTTTTTGCCTTTAATCACTCGTACTGGAGTAATTACCTCTAGAGGTAACAATAAAAATCAGCATCCCCCTAAAAACCCAAAAAAAAAAACCAAAAAAACCCCAAAAAACCCCGAAAAAAAACCCAAAAATACCCCCCAAAAAAAAAAACAACAAAAAACACAAAAAAAAAAAAAAAAAAAGGCAAACTTCTACAGCAGCCTAGACATTCCATATAGAATTATGATTTATATAAAACACCTTTAGAAAGAAATAGCTTTAAATCGATAAGATCTGACATATCAGAAAATAACTGATGCTTTACTCATGTCAACCAATGATGTATTGCAAAAATTTCAAACAGCACTCCTACTTTCTAAAGTCCCATCCAAAAAAAAAACAAAAAAAAAGGAAATTCAACATATCTCTGGCATTTTACAACACATAGCTAAGATGGAGAAAAATATCAGCAATTCCTTTGAGTCTCATAAAAACAGGTTTTGCTTATGTCTTCACAGCTACTTAAGAATTTTATTAGTTTTAAGATTACTCCTGTTTTCAAGCTAACCATTACACTTAATCGCTAGCAATAGTACTTTTGACAAATTCACTTTACAACCACACTATAAGCCTGTCTTTTTCTAATTCGTTGCCAAGGCTTAAGAAGACCATTTAGATCAAAATACTTTATATTTTATATACACATACATGAGGAATTTTTGCTGGATCCAAGTTAGAATGATTATGATAAAAACCATAAAACCTATTATTCTCCAGTTTGACCTCTTTCCTTCTCTACTTCATTTTCCTAAAAACATACCCTACTTTTCACCGGGTTTCACTTATGAATATGAAATCCTGTTTTAAAGAAAATGTTATGGTGAATATACATTTGTGAGAACATCTTGAGCTGTACATACTGACACTGTCTTGGTTTATATTGCACCCATTTTTTTAACTCAAAATTCAATTTAGCTCATTTTAGTCCTTAAGATGTGGTGCTACTTCATAAGCTAACAGCATTAACAGCATAAGCTATAAGACATTCTTGTCTTACATATTGTTGGACTGGGAATAAAAAGGCACATGAACAAAAATATTGCACAACTGGTTATTAGGAATGTTCATCTACTCTTCCTTTTCTCAGTTACTTCAAAATAATAGTCGGTAAATTTCTCGTATCAAACAATGGAGAGAGGTCAGTGCCAATTCGTTTTGAAGTGTTATTCAAAATGTATGTAGTTTTTAAGAAATGTCATTTTGTTGGTTTTGTTTTTTTTTTTTTTTAACTACCTTAGTATTTTAGTCTTGTATCATTCACTTGCATTCAAGTCACGTTAATTATAACATGGGGTATTAAACAAATATTAGGTAAGTAGGAGAAGTAGTAGGTACTGACAAATGCTCCTGCACTGCAACACAAAAATGCTTACTGCTAATACCCTAGGTTTTAGTCACATCAAATTACAATAGTCATGTCTCAATAACTGCTAAATTTAACACCAAACATCCTAAATATGATAGATATCCAACTTTAATTAATAATTGTTCAAATCTTTTGCATAAAAATAAAACAGTAATTTCCACTACTGAGCTCAAAGTTGGCTCATAATCTAGTAACAGAGAAAAACATAAAAATAATACAATAATGGTACAGCAGCATAAGCATCTCAATATCATGAACAAATGCCACTCTTTCTAGCAGCACCATGTGAATATGAAGACAATACTTAATAAAAGTAGATAACCTATCAGTGCCACTTCTCACAAAGAATAAAGTCCTCTGACATTTCCATTAAAGTAATTTTTCTACTCACAGTATGCAAATCTGCTATGCTTCTTTATACATCAGTTTTGCCTTAATTTTCCAAAGGGAATTTTCCTACAAACACAGAAAAAAAGTTAGCACTGTTCCTCTTTTGTTGCTGAGCCAGCATTAATAATAACCAAAGGTAAAATATTTTGGAATAAGAACAATCCATCGTATCTGCAAACTTTTTTCTCATATAACCTTACAGATCCCTCCCAAGAAACAGATTTGCAACATGTAATTCTGTGCTTACTTGAATATCCAGGGCCTTAATTAACTGCAATTCTTCACATTTTGACCTAAACGATGCAACTTTTTCCTCCATTTATACAGCCTTCTCCCTAATAAAAGAGTTCCTCTTATCAGCTACATAAAATGTGCATGCAAATTAAAAAATTGCTTCTGGAACAGACGCTGCTCAATTCTAAATTCAGAACCATTTTCTACTTCTCATTGCATTTAATTTTCTCAAAGACAGGTGGAAAGATCTTTAAAACTAGCATGAGAGAAGGGAGAAGGAAGAAGGCACAAGAAACATAGTATCACAATTCCAAGAAGTAACAAGTTTATTTTACAACAGAAGTGGTGATCAGGTTACAATTTAAAAATCAAACCTGTTTAGCACTTACATGAAAAAAAAAGTTCACAGATCAGTGAACAAATACACACAGAACAGCAAGCAAGAAAAACTGAGTGTAGGAAGCTCACCACTTTCAACAGGGTAAAGCTCTCAACTACAAGAGTTTTATTCTAATTAGTGAAATTTTAGTTGCAGTATTATAGTATGGAATGCTAAAAAAAAAAAAAAAAATGGGTATTTTGGTAGGATTTCTAGAACAACTTTTTTTTTTTTTTTTTTGGGGGGGGAAGACTCCACTTTCAGTTATATTTCAAGGTTGTCCATCCCCACATCAATACAGCAGGATATTTTTAAAAGGAGTTATGATCTTTAGGTCTAAAGTATCTTCTAAGAATAGTTTAAGAAAAAAAAAAAAAAAAACTACTTTTAAATTCAGGCAACATTAAGTGACATTCACAAAACAACTTCATCTTACCAACTGCTTATCTTGATTTTTGACTGAAACCTAAAAATTAACATAAAATGTTGAAAAACCCTTAGTAACTAGAAGTCTTTCATTGATTTTGTAGATTCATAAAAAGAGACAAATCCATCTCAGAGACACCTCTAATCTTTTTTGATTCAGTCTAAGACAAAAATTGCCATCACAAAACTTATCAAGCTAATTCTGTAAACTTACTTTAGAAAAAAATACATATAACAATATGATACCTAAAACACACACAACAAATTCCTACATGAAGTTAACTCCAAAACTGATCTCACCTCCCAAACAGTAACTGGGGAGGTAAATTCCTTACAGTAAAGGACAGATTTCTGTACTGCATTTCTACAGGAGACAGAACACAGGAACCCTATAGGGTTCCTACATGATTAGTCAAGACAATAATCTTTTTCAGGAAATAGGTAGGAATTGCGTTGCTTGCATACTCCATCTCGCTTCGCACATACTGTGAGGGAACCTTGAGCTACAAAATATTCTCAACCATAAAAATGGTCTTAGCAGTACTTCTTACACAAATTTGTAAGAACTTAGACCTGCCAAACTTCCAGTTATGCACAAAAATATCTAAACGTAATGGCCCCTCAGTTACAAATAGAGTGCAACTGTGCAATACAATCTAAAACCAGATTTTATTACAAATTTTATTATAAAATTCCTCTATTATCAAGACAGCAATTCCTGTTACTATTGAGATGTTACTATTGCTTCTTTTATCCCAATACACACAGACATTTACAGACTGCCCACAACTATAGCTACAGTCACTCCTACAATTTAAGATAACCAAATCAAGTTAAAAAAGTTACTGACTTCTACAAAAGCTATGAAAGTTAACGAAAGCTGCCTTAAAACCAAAACTTTCTATTAAAAAAATAAGAAAAAATTTAAAAAAATCTCGTATCTAGCATTAAACCAGCCTAAACTCCAAAATTTACCCAGTTGATGAAATAATATTCAGCACAGGCCCAGAATCAACAAGAAAAAAAAAAAAAAACCTCTTCATACTCCTTTCACAAAAATTCCTGAGATTACAAAAGATTTCTCAAGGCTTCAATTTTGAAGTTAGTAATTTTTCCCAAAACCTTTACCCAAAGACTTTAGAGATCAAACAGTTGAGCACTTCTTTGATCAACTATTTGAAACTGGTTTCTCTTTCCTATTCCATTTTCTTGTTGATTTTCTAGAAGTCACCATCAGCGTAATCCAGGCAAGCTGTATTTCAGACTGGGAAACCATTGTGAACAAGAAAGAAAAATAATACTGAAATGACAAGAAAGCTCCAACAGAACTCCAAAACAAAAAGATAAGATGCATCTAACATAGCACCACACTGCATAAATATGGGCACATATAACCTTGAAATTACCTAATTAGTACATTTGCACAGATATGCAACAGCCATCCCAATATAAAAGTTCTGTCCCTTTTTATAAAGGCCTACTGCAGATCACACTTGAAGCCCTATTTTAAAACTGAGACTGAGCTAGAGAAGCAGGTTTTTCATCCCATGAAAGTACCTGCAAATAGGGCAGATTTTTTATAGTTGAAAAAATTATGCTTTGATTTCTCAACTGCCTTTGCAAAAAAAAACTGCAATAAATCTGAAACTTCCCCATCCACACATTGCCAAAGCAGCAGCAATAATACATGCCATAAAAGCAATCACTGAGAGGTTAAGAGAGTAGCTACAATCAATGACAGTAAAAGAGCTGAACAAGGCAATGCACTTCAAACACCCCGTCTAGTAAACACTCCTCTCCTCCTCACTGATCTGTTCACATACAAGTCTCTTAGTATCTAGTTACAAGATTACATACTCGTTTCCATAGCCTTTCTGTGTACAATACAGATAAAATTAACAACAGGAAATTAAAACTCTAAAGGCTTACAGGTACTTAGAATTTTCATTAAGTTTAGACTTAGGGAAGGCAAAGACAACTGGCTGCATTTTTTATATTCAACTTTTTATTAAGATGAAAAAAGATAAGAATGGAACTCAGCCTGAAAATGGCAGAGAGCATGCAGAACATGAATGAAAATATAACCAAAATTTCATGTGAATTAGAAGAAAGTTTGGTTAATTTAAAGGTAATAGAAATTTGTCTAGAATGCCATGCTTAATTCCAACACAGTTTTCATTACTAACCAAACTAATTTTCAACTCACACATTATTCATCTATGAACTTGGCAAGATCTTCATGTGACATCATGCTTGGAGTCACTTGACTCTTTAATTAGAATCTGTCAAAGCTAAAAGGCTTAATATTATTTTTCCATGAAAGGAACCATGTATACTTTCCAGAATAAAGGCTACTGAGTGAGCTGCAAATCCCAGCGCTAATGAAATCATACAACTTCAGAAATTCCTATTTGTCTTAAAAAGCACTTCCATAGACTGGGGTTATGAATTACAGCTACCTGCAATAAGCTGGAATTGGACTTAATGACTGAAGAGTATGACTGCATGAGTATGATGTCCCATTAATAGTTCTGTCAAAGAGGACAGCAGTTCTTTTAATTTACTAAATTACACTTAATTTGCTAAGGGAAAAGAAATGGCCCTTCTACCTTGCTACAGAGGTCCCATCAGCTTGTTTGAACAGTCTTACTCAAAAAAGCACCAAGCTCATAGTGCACATTTTCATTCATCATCCTTATCCTATTTAATTTAGGACATCTCCTCAATGAGTAAAGATACTTTAAAGCTTTTCCCTTGCATTTCTCTTGTGGAGAAGCTAGGAGTTGGCACTATCACCTCAATTTTGAGGCAAGTGGAGAGCCTTAAAGTATATGACTATGAGATTTTATAGGTTTGTGTGGAAGGACATCAGAGAACTTAAGTCGCTAACCTATATGGTCCTTTCCACACCTACCTTCTAGTAACTGACTTGAATTTTGCTTCCCAAAAAAACTTATCAGTTGTCTTCTATATTACATTCATCTAGAACACTTCATCTAGAAGCACTCTAAGAATGACCTATAGAAGGGAACACACGAGGGCCTAACCAGCATCCAGAGTTGTAAACTCAGTTCATTTCTGTAACTCTTTGTAGTATCTTCCAATAAAACACGACAAAACTGAATGAATTTTTGAGTACTGTGACCTCTCCTTCCACCTCCACCACCCCCGTTTTTATAAAGGCAAAATGTTTACCTAATGTATGAAGATTAATACCCATGGTACAATCATCCTGGCTAGCAGCTAAACCCACAAAGCTGTTAACTCTTCCCCACCCACACCACCACCCTACCCACTCCCCTCTTCCCCCCAGCAGAATCAGGGAAGGAAATAGGAAGAGCAAAAGCAAGAAAAATCACAGGTCAAGATAAAAATGGTCTAGTAAGTAAAGTTAAAAAAGAAGATGAGAACAAACAAAGTGATGCAAAGACAATCACCACCTCTTACGGGAAGACCACTGCCTAGCTACTCTCTGGGCAAAACACTACCTAAAACCCGCTCCACTCCATTTTGTTTCTAGGATGAAATTGTATAGCATAGAATAGCTTTAGACAGTTCAGGTCATCTGCCTGGTTGCATCCCCTCACAAATTCTCATGCACACACGGTCTGCTCACTGGGGGTAGGTAGGGTAGAGTGGGCAGTCAAAGAAGGTCTTGCCACTGTGCAAACACTGCACAGCAGCAGTTAAAACATGAATCTGTCAACACTTTTCTGGTCATAAATCTAAAACCCAGCACCATACAAGCTGCTCTGAGAAATAATTTCAACTCCATCCCAGCCATACCTGGTTGTACTCAGAAGCCTTGCTTTCCTTTCTTGCCATTTCTGTCACGTGACCAGTGATTTCTATCTAGCTGCACAGTGTAGAAAGGCCATGTGTGAGGATTTTAATCACCATTAACAATTCTCAAAAGCTTAGGGGGAAATATTTTTCACCTTACCTTAAAAAGTGAGGAGAATTCTGCACTGAGAAAAACAGACCTTCCTTCTTTCCTCATTACAGACATTTTATTACAGTAAACATTCTGACCGTCCCTCAATAGTAACTGCACCATTATTTTAAAAAGTCTTGGAATTCTGAAGTAGTTAGAAGCACTATAAATATCACAGGGAGCACACAGTACTCAGATTCCCCTAACAATACAGCAGCTTATAACTACATTTTTAGCTATCAGAAGCAAAGTTTTGCAAAGAAGGTCTGCCATCATTACCTACAGGCTCATGAGAGGGAGTCAGTATACAGAATTAACAGCCTTCAGCTGCAAAATTACTAATTCCAGTAAAACAGTACATTAAACATGCCATTTGAGATATATGCCAGCTTAACTACCACATATGGCATATCTATCTAATTATCACAGTTTGTGTTTTCATATGCAGAGCTGTTCTAGTTTTTAAACAATGTGTCAAAATGCACAATTTTATCTGAAAATAGAAACTGCTATCTTTTATAATACAGTAGGTCAATCAATACTGTATTTTTAAAATGCATCACAATACATTTATTTTTTTAAAAAGTCAAAAAGAAACTAGAACAAATATCTCTATCTCTAATGGTTTAGTAATATTTGAGCTTCCTTATTAGCAAAATGCTAAAGTGCAAAAATGAGTACTAATAGTAAGAATAAGTTTCTCAAAGATAGTATGTTCAATTTTTTATTTTTCCTCTCAAGTCTTTAATCCACTTATTGACACACTGACAATGGACAAATAAAACAATTTAGTAATTCCCCCAGGTTTGCATGTGATTAAAAAGATACTGTGAAATAGCACATGCACAGACATCAGTTGCAGTGAAGACAGACCTCACTTGCATTCCTTCTTCATGTACAATTGGACCTTTACTCAGAAAAATCACTATAGCAGAATCACACAGCAGTTCAATACAAATCATGCCCTAATACATTTGATTTCAGAGTCCCAAGTTGGTGCTTGGTGTCACTTCAGCTGTTCGGAGGGATTTTTTTCTTGGTTTTATATTTCTTTGCACAAGCAACTAGCGGTTCACAAAATTACCATGAAACATCACATAATCTTAATCTCTTCTTTTGTAACTCAAACAGGGACATGTACTTTTATACAATGAAATCAAAATGTGCATAGAAACAACACTTAAAACCTTAGTCGTCAAATAACTATGTAGCCGCCATTGCAAATAATTTTGAACTTGTTCAGGAGTACAAAAGAAAGGTAAAGATTCACCATTCAGTCATCAACTACATTTTCCACCATCTCCCTCAGATCCCACAAATTGTAGATGGTACTTATTTACTATTTGAACAGAAAGCAAATGTGGGAAGTGTGGATAGCTGTGTGAAAGAGTGGCTGGCAGAAAAAGGTCACAGCCAAATAAACCTGAATCTCA
>JASSUY010021131.1:894-11764 GCA_032466535.1 Forpus xanthops | reverse complement strand
GTACAGCACCACCCTTCTAACCATTTATTAACTTGGTCAATCCTCCTAGCCTTTTTAAGGTCTTGCCCTGTATCCTGAAGACTGAAATAAAAATCTGAGCTGTAAACTTATGAACCATAGTAGAAAATGGACCCCAAACCAAGGTCTGATGTGATTTTTCACTTAAGAGGACCAGAGTCATAAGCAGTAATTACATACTCCTGGGAGATAACACTGCTGAGTTTCTAATACTTCAGCTTAGGTTGATTGTGGCAGCAATTTTTTGATTCGTCTTAATTTAGAGCCACAGTATTAGGAAGTTCTGTGAACAATGGTTTACTTGTGTATGCTCACTTCCTGCATTTACCTTCCTCTGATTCATTCCATCAGATATGGAGAATTTAGATGACAGATATTCAAGCTTTGGAAGAAAAGAGTTTTTTGATTTTTAGAAGCCATTTTGTGTTGCTAGTGAACTGCTCAGAGCTGTCTATATCTTTGTGCTTATGGTTGCACTTCTATGCCTGCTCATGGCTTCTTGGTTAACTGCAATGTGAAAGCATATTCTGTTCTTCAGTTGCATTTTAACTTAAAATATTATAGGTATTGTCTAAGTGCTGTGACTAGTCTAGGTGCTGTGAAAAACTTCATTTGATGGTATTTGCTTCCTGTTATTAGTGATGATGTCTTCCAGATTACTTTTTCAGTTAGAGCTGTAATCATTGTGACTCACAAAAATCCTGCTTTGCCAGACTTGAATGCTAGGCAGCTTGGGCAAAAACATTCCCAGCCTGTGTTTTTAAATTTCTTTTGTCTAAATACAGAGAGACCACAGGCCATAGGCAGTGCCAATCTCTCCATCCCAAAGTCCTGGAAAGGTTTACTGTTTTATGAATGTCAGTTACATAGCACGTACTCAGCCAATGTGACTCCTCCCACAGATGCTGGCAGTGCGGTCAGGCTGTATGGGGTTGAACCACACATGGACTGTAGAGACATTTGTAATTCCAGTCACAACACACAAAAGCCTGTCATCCAGGTGCATTCAGAGGCATTATGGCTACAGATCGTTCTGTACCCTGCCTTCTCTTGTTCTGCTTCTGCCTTTACCCCGTTACGTTGAATGGTGATCACCAAAGACTGACAGATCTGTTGGTGGAATAAGTATGGGCTTTTCTGGTCTAAGCAGTTGTCTTTCTTGCTCTATACTTTTGCACAACAGATTAGATTCAACCTTGGAACTGTATTTCAATAGTTATGGGTTTTAAAACAGAATCCTCGTATGTACACTTTCATGTTTGTCAATTCAGCAAAGTGAAGAATGATCATGGATTTTGAGTGACTCTTTTGCTCCTACCAGGTAGAGATTGCCATGAATTAACAGCTGTTTTCAGGCTCCAACCCAGCCTTACAATGACAAGTAGATGTGGAAAGAAATATTTTTTGAAAATAGAACCTGTCAAAATCAACAATAAAAATACATTTATTCCAGTTTAGACAAATCTAGACATTTTTTTTTTTTTCACTGAGCAAAGAATTCCTGCCATGGTGGACTGTGAAGAATGGAGTATACCCATGACTGATTAGAATGACCTAGTCTGAGCAAATTGAGTTTCACAAGTTGTTGTCATCCCAGTTGGTGAGATACCAGTTTCAAATTCAAATGCTTCAACTCCAAATTCTTTACACTTTTGTATTCCTAAAGATGTTTTTCTATAACAGGTGAAGACTGAAAATTAGCTAATTCTTGGTGGAATTAGTCACACATGAAGTTTGGTTCTGCAATCCTTATCCCCAGAAAAAACCTATCCTGTATATGTGATGCACAAAGAAACCCATGCACCTGCCCTGTCTTACTTGCTCAGGTTCTCAGTAAGTCCGCCTTTCTTTGCATTTTCTGGCCACATTTCCTATACAATTTTGTGCTTCCAAGGTATTCACATCAAAGCTAGTGGCTTTCTGAACTTGGTTTCCAATGCAGACCTTCTCATACTCATCAAGCAGCTATTGCTATGTATGGTGCAGCGCCACTTTCTCCTCTTCCTACACCTGTCAAAAGCATATTTTCAGTACTATTTCATTTGTTCATTTTTTCTGTGGCTATGAATCCTTATCTTTGATTGCTTTAATTGCTTTCAATCAATTTCACTGAACAAAAGCATATTCTTTGAAAACTTATCAGGCAATTTAGCAACTCGAACCTCTCTCTCTCATACTCCCATCTGACATGCCATCCTGTAGAGACTCTGCCACATCAGTAACTCTGAGCTTCCCTTTCAGTAGTCTGAGATATTTTTCACTCATTTGGAAAGGACTAGAAGATAAATCAGGATTTTTTTTGATCACAGTTTTTATGTCTTCTTTCCCCTTACCCTGGATTTTTGCTGTTGCAAAGCTAAAAAATAAAATGGTGGTATAGCTTAGGTGAGTTTGAGCAATGGCAGAGAAATAATCAGAGCACTTCACTGTAGCACTGAGCATGGCAAGAATATTGCCTGAACGTGGATGCAACTATGTTCTACATACTATCTGGTATGAAAGAACCAGTCTAAGTCCTGTGCTTGTGTTCTCCATTCAGTACCATAAAGTGCCTTGACTAAATTCCAGCCTATGTCAAGATTTGTTATCTGGGCTTTTTGTATTATCACAGAGGAAATACCAAACAAGAGCTTTGTCATTAGTAACAGCTAGTTATTCCCCCTGAGCAACAGAAGCTGCTGGATCTTTTGCTGAGCTTGTTGGAGCTGCGACTTACTTTTCATGCATCTTGTATGTCTCACAGCCTTGCCTGCATCTCCTTAACAATCTAAACCCAAGGGTTTGTGAGTAAAAAACCTGGAGCGGTTGGGGGTTTTGAAGATTTTATTGCATCTGCATCTGCACCTTACAAATTGAGGATTCATTTTTAATTTAAAAAGTAAATAAGAAGCTTATACAACTGATTTGTTACTACTGATTTGTGATCATTTTATTTTGAACTTATTTCAATGACTTTTAGAAGACTAACATTATATAATGTGATCAAAAGGAATGAATTCAACAAACATCATAAACTGAAATGAAATAGAATGGAAAAAGGAATCTAATATCCCACCTGCTTCTGAAGAAAGGGCTTCTCCCTTGACTTCTCTGATCTGAAGTTTTCATCCCAGAGGCTATGTCTTTCCTCTGTAGTGATTTTCAGTGGCTGCACTGGGCTATTTTTCTTACTTTTTACTGTTTGGTTATGTTTTTTATTCTCCTCAGGTCTGCACATTTTATTGAGTACATTTATATATTCTTTGCAAAACTACGAATGAGTCGACAGAAGAGATTTACAAGGTTATGTTTAGTTCATGAGAAACATTCTCGAGATTTTCTCAGATGTTACTGATCCCAAAATCACTTCAGCATACATTTCGTAGTGCTGTCCATCATAGAGTCCACACTGATGTACAGTTCTATCTGTGTATGCTTAATCATAAGGAGTTAAGAAGATAAAATTTTGGCTGTCTTCTGTCCTCCATGACTTATGGCTTCTCTTTATTTCTTTTGTACTTAAGATCACAAAATTCTCCTTCCCAAACTTTTTTGTCAGTGTTCTCAAAATAGCTTGTAAAATGCGACTGTGTGTGCGTACCACTTTGATGTTGGACTGTTTCTTTTTTCAGTGTCTTATTACCTGCTTCCTACTGCCTCCTCTTTTTCTTAACAGATGCCTCCTAAAATAACAACATTGGTTATTCATCTCTTTGTGCGTGATCTGTATGATAGCTGGTTTTCAGTTTCTATAATTATAATATGCCTGACTGATGCCTTCCTAATCTTCACAACATTACTTTTCAAGAAAATATTTTTTATTATGTATAAAATATTTGAAGGTTTTCTTCTGAGCACATTTCATTTGTAACTGTGCTTTTTGTTTAATATGCTATTCTCTCCAGGAACTGTCTTTTTGTTTACTTTCATACCATCAACAACATAAATAGAAGATGTACGTCTTCGTATCTTACATTATCCCTGAAAAATTAACTTTTGAAAAAGTGGGTTTCTTTCTTGAAGCATTTTAAAGTATCTGAAACATCATAGGTGAGAAGGAAAAGTTGGTGTAGGCAATCTCATTTCCTTGGTAATTCAGTGTTCGTCTTCAATGCCTTTTAATCCATTTATCTACAAAAGCTGATGCCGCCAACACACTTAAGAAAGAATGGCATACACCTGATTAGACAAAAGAGTTAATGTGCTTTTTGATACATAATAGTTATTTATTTCTTAAAGTGAAATAAATATAGGTTTTCTATATTTTTGCAGAAACCATAAAATTGATGTTTTCAGCTAGGAACTGAGCTTCAGTTTTTATTATTTCAGTACAACTTAAAAGATGGGTGTAGGTGCATGAAAGTAGTATTAGGATATGGACTTTTTGATTTTTTCTAATATACCCTTCCTTTTTTTTTGTATCAGTTTCTTTTTTTGCTTCTACAAATAACCATTCCATATAAGTCACTTAATACTTCATTCTGTGTGGCCAAAAAGGATCATATAGACATGTCATGCACTTTTCCTTGGCATATTTCTGTAATATGATTGGCAGCAGCTTTTAAATTTGTTTGACAGCCATGCTGGATACTCACTGGGCAGTGTTAAATCTCTACATTTAACACTAAAGGAGAAGTGTACCATGGCTTCTGGGAGAATATGGTGGTAGTGTGATGATGACCTAAGGCAGGCTAGAGCACTGAATTTTGTGTTGCTTTAGAAATGCAGTGTGGAGTAGAGAAACTGAGTGGCCACTCTTTCTCTTTCCTCCACTTTGTCACATGAAGCTTCTGTATTTACTGCCTCAGATGATGCCTTAGCCACAGCTTTTCACTTTGAGATCACAGGTTTCTGGTGCCTACTCACAAATATCAACACTCTGCTGCTGGGTTTTTTATCCATAAATTTCATCTAAACATACTTAATTTTCTTACTTTCTAGTCATGCTATTCATCCCTCTCTATTTGCATAAATATTTTATCCATCCTGATTTTTACAGTATTTCAGGTCTGTGTAGTTATTGCAGGTACCAGCAGCATCTGCTATTTCATCACCTCAACTAGACTATATAGTGTAATCTAAAACCTTGGAACTTATCTCAGGTAACACTTTGCATCCTCTGTCTTGTTCACAAAAATGGATTAAAATCAAATTTAGTTATGATCCTGATTCTTTTCACTGAATTATGATTCCTTTCATTGAATCATAGAATAGCCCAGGTTGGAATGGACCTCAAAAGATCATCTGATCTGACATTCTGTGAAACGGGAGCCAAGTTGAGATTACACAGTATGCTGTCCAATTGCATCTTGAAAGCCTCCAGTGATGGGGAACAGTGAGTGACTGTTCTCACTGCAAAAAATTTCTTTCTTATGTTAAGATGAAACCTCTCCTGGTCCTGCATTAGTGCAGCTGTTGCACATCTTCTTCTCTTTGTGAGTTCTTCTGAAGACTGGCCATTTGCAGATGCTCTTTAAGTACTGGCAAACTGTGAGGAGGTCACTAGTGATCCTTTTCCAGGGAGAAAAGACTTAACTCTTTCCTTATTGGCTATGTTCTCTATCACTTTGATCATCTTCATGGCCCTTCTTTGGACCTTTCTATTCTGTCTGCATCTTTCTTGGATTGGTGGATCAAGAACTGGATACAATACCCCAGATATGGCTTGACAAGCATGAAGTAGCTCAGAATGATCATATCTCTGTCTCTGCTAGTATGCCACTGTGGATGCAGCCCAGGATCCGATTTGCCTTTATTGCTGCAACAGCACACACTCTTGTCCACCAGGATTCACAGGCTCCAAGAAGATGGCTGCTGTGGCTACCTGGGACACACAGATCCTAACCTATACTGGGCTTTTTAGTTATCATGACAGAGGTGCAGGACTTTGCATGGATCTTTGCTAAAACTTTATATTGTTCTTGCTAGCCCACTCTACCAGCCTGTCAAGGACTCTCTCTAAGATGGCTCTCCCTTCTGAAGTGTCCACTTTATCCCACCCAGCTTGCTATCATCAGCAGACTTGGTGAGGTTGTTTTCAATTCCCTCATCCAAGACATTCACGAAGATGTTGAACAGTGTGGGATATCAATCCCTGCAAACCCTACTTGTGACAGACTGCCAGAGTGGGAAAAAACTGTTGTATTTCTCAGTCTATACTTTTGAAAAGTCAGTAGCTATCGGGTTGGGTTTGTTTGTTTTGGGGATTTTGTTTTCTTTTTGGTTTTGTTTTTTTTTTTCCCCCCTTAGTTTATTTAAAGTATAAACAGTAAATTAGACGACAGTTTATGGTAGGTGAGTTTAGCTGGAGGAAGGCAAGACAAGGAAGGACAGATCTGTTCCTAAGATCTCTCAGCAATATGAGGGTACGAATACCTTGGAGGAATAAAACTCAGTGTAATTTTCTTTCAGTTGTTGGTTAGATAGACGTGTTGCTGTTGGATAATCTTTTAGAAGGGCTGGGGTTGGGAAATTGTCCAATTGACTGGATAGTTTTTTTAGATTATGTTGAGGCTTGGGGTGATAAAAAGCATTCTTTATTTGATTTTCTGGGAATAGAAGGGAAGACTAATTTATATTTCTGAGTTATTAAGTTCTGAGTTATTAAGTAATTTATTTTACTGTAGTGCTAGGATTTCTCAGATGAGATCATATCCTGTCTGGCAGGACAAAATAAAAATACATTGCCACAGATGCAGTGCCAATGGTATTACAGACTAAATAGCATGGTGATGTCAAATGACTTGCCTAAGGACAGACAACAGGTCAACTGTGGAGTTGTGCACAGAGCTCCAATCTGGCTTTAGATACCAGCCCACATTGTCTGTTGAAAGTGATTGATACTAGAAAAGGGGACCTGCAGTCCTAGGCCCCAAATGCAGAGTTTCACTGGACATAATGGTGTGACCTCACCCAGTTTGTATCCTTCCCTGGAAAATTATAGGTTTTTGTAATCCCTGGCTGCACCTGTTTCCCACAGGCAGCTTTTCTTATATGTGCCAGCAGCTTTGTTCACTAAGTTAAACTCCCTCCTTCCAGAGCTTTTTCTACAGCTCTACTCATACCCAAGGTTTGGAGAACACTATCCTGTGCTGCCAGCTTGGTCTTCCAAATACATGACTTCAAACTGGAGTGTGAAAGCCCTGTGGCTGCACTTTTTCTTCTAAAAGCCACTGCTGCTTCCCTAATAAAGTTTATTACCTGTGGGGGAAATAGAGATTCCGTGCTTCCTAGTGGAGTTCTATTTTCTAAATTTTATTGTGTTTTTTTTTGCAAGTAAACAATGCAAACTAAAACTGAGTATAGCAAAGCACAATTTCTGTGCCAGTTGTTCTTCTGTACATGTTGATGAAATACATTTCACTGCCATAATCCTCAGTCACCTGGTAAACCAATTTCCCATTCCATTTAAAAATCCTGGCACTACTCCAATAACTGGTGAAACATTTATTTCAGGGATCAAGGCTGAGGTCCTAGCTTCCTTGCTGTGTTTAATTAAGATTACTTACCATTTGTCTACCTAAAACAGTAAGAAGGTGCACTCAGTTTCAGTTGTCTTTAAAGCTGTTGGCC
The DNA here is from genome assembly GCA_032466535.1 of Forpus xanthops. Classification (NCBI taxonomy): domain Eukaryota; kingdom Metazoa; phylum Chordata; class Aves; order Psittaciformes; family Psittacidae; genus Forpus; species Forpus xanthops. The sequence continues at coordinate 4,195 of JASSUY010021131.1, read as the reverse complement.
AAAGGCCAGTGGCTTTCAGTAGTGATGTCCTCTGATGTTACTAGGAGCCCTCCCCTCAGAGCACTGTGCAGATGATATAATCTTCCCCTTCTGTCAGAGAAGTGAAAAAACAGGAGGTGCCACATTCTGACATTTCTATGACTCATTTCATCTCTGAGCTGACAGAGCTATACAGACTATTAAGCAGTCTCTTTGTAATCACAGTTTATTTTTAGTCTCTTTTTCTAAAAGGGAAAAATTAAGATCAAGGAAATTTAATGAGCTTTTACAATAATCCTTTGTGAAGAGACAGGATATTGTTCGGCTGCTGTATTATCTTACATTATTTTTCTGACCAGCTGGAAGACACAGACTCAAATAATGTGAATTACTGGGACAAGTCATTGAGCTGAAAGAGAAACTGGGAATCCCTCTGCACTCCCACATGTCCACAGTGCTCAGGAGAGAGGCTAGGAGAGGGAGAGGAAGGGGCTGTGAGGTTTCTGAACCATCAGACGAGGGACATCTCAGAAGTAGTGTTGCAGCTTGTGTGGGAGAGCCAGTGTGGAGCAGGGGAGCACTTGAATGGACATGGTGCTCTTGCTGTGGAGAGCTCTGGGTGACTGACAAGCAGAATATTGCATGATAAGCTGATTGTGAGCTGGAAAATAACACTGCCAGTGTAGCTGTGATCACTTAGCAGCACAACTGTCCTGCCAAGTGAGGTGAATAATAAACCAGCCTGGCAAGTCATGGAGTGCAGATTGCATTGCATTGTCATTTCTGGAGCTTAGTGTCCATCTGTGCCAGGGACTGTTTGAGGTCTCCTACACATTGAGTTACAATACTCAAAAGTTATACGCTTCTCTGTTAACTACCCATCTGAAATGGCTTAGGGCTAATTCCAATTTAAAGAAGGCTGAAATAAAAGATACTTTAAATGTTTGCTTCCTGCAGTGCTAAAATCTGCTTAAATGTGAAAGACTGAATTTTCTGAGAAAAAGCATTTACTTCTGAACAATTTTTAGGCATTTTTAATATTACTTGCATTGTAATGTGAAGGGATTTTTTTTTTTTTGCATATCCTGATCCTGAATGTTGAAGGTACAGTAACAGTTTGGAACTAGACTCCATCTTTTAAGTGTAATAGCTAGGTTTATTTGGTACTTCTCTCAGATTGCCCCAGGAAAATTCTGCTCCTTTTTCAGCAGCTCTCCTACCATTGTCACTTGTTCTAGCTCTTAGAGGTCTGCTCATCCTCCTCCTTGTAATTGGTGGCAAGCAGTATGTGAACCTCCGCTGAATTGTCAGATCTTTTTGTTGTGCAGAGGGGAGGATTTGCACTGTCCCCACTTACTTAGTTCTTCTTTATTAGGGGCCTGAAATATTTCCAGAAACCTGCAACCCTCTTAGCCCAGTAAATGGGTATAGTACAGATGTGATGCAGAAGGCCTTGAGTGTGTACTTGAGGATTTCACAGATTCACTGAGGTTGGAAGAGACCTTTTGATATCCTGTAGTCCAGTCTTGTTCAACGTTGGAGCTACAGCAAGATGACCAGGGCTCTATCCAAATGGCTTTTGAATCTCTCCAAGGATGGAGACTCCACAACCTGTCTGCCACTACTCAGTCTCCCTCACAGTAAAAAAGTGTTTTGTGTTCAGATTGAATTTCCATTTTTGTCCCCCTTTCCAGTTTTTTCCCATTGCATCTAATTTTCTTGGTAGGCAGCACTGAGAAAAATCTGGCTCACTCATCTTCACTACTTGCCTCCCATCAGGTATTTGTACACATTGCTAAGATTCTCTGGAGCCTTCTGTTCTTGAGGCTGAACAGCCCCAGCTCTCCAAACCTCTCCTCATATGGGAGATGCTCCAGTTCTGTAACCATATGAGGAGCCTTGTGTTGGACTTGGTTCACTATCTGCATCTCCCTCTTGTACTGGGGAGACCAGAAGTGGACACAGCACTCCAGATGTGACCTCTGCAGTGCTGAGCAGAGAGAAAGGGTCACTCTGTTGACCTGCTGGTGATGCTTTTCCTAATGAAACACAGAAGGCTGCTCATCTCCTCAACCCTGAACATGCATAAAGGTTGTTGTTTTATACTTGAAATGTAGTACTAGCCTGAAGGAAGAATGGGAAGACCTGCTCATTAATGCCCTGACCATTAATTCTGATAGTCCTCTGACCAGCAGTTGAGAAAGCTGTTCTATGGATTTGAAAGCATATTCCTTAACATGAGCTGATTTCCAAATGTAGTTGGGCTTACACCCATTGATCTTGCTCCATACCGCACAGAGCGCAGCAAGCAGAATACAAGCCCCAGGTAGCAAAACCTGATAAATGAGTTAAATATAACTCTATGAAATAGCTCTAATGGGCATGGCAAATAGGATTGTTATGCCAGCCAGAGAGATGATTATGTTTGGGGCTTTTTTTCCTTTTTTTTTTTTTTTTTGTTGTGTGGCTATCAGACAAAATGTATATTCTTCATTTTAAAATATAAAGAGAACCATACACATGGAAGCAGATTGCTTTTCCTGGCAACTAATAAACTCAGAATTCTTCTCCGCAACTCAGCAGTGCACACACAGATGTATCCTCTCTACTTACTGCAGCATTTTTCCATCTCCTATAGTAAATATAAGTATTGCTGTATGAATATCTCTGTCCTCACATAGTTCCTGCTCCCCCGGATCAGAAGTGTAAGTCTTTTAACATTGTTCCTTGCTTGGGGAAAGCAGGAAATAGCAGAGTAAAACACAGACCTTTTCTGATCTTAATTTTGGCTCCCCTTTAAAACGCAACAGATATTTATATCCAGAAAATGACTGTTTGGAAATCTTTGAAACACAATTAATGGAGTGTAGGCATTCTGCAATTTCAGGGCACCACTGCCAAATTCAGCTTCAGAGAAACCTCACTTACCTGTGCAATACTTTTGCTTCTGTTCATTTTTTTTTCAAGTGACTATGAAATACATATGGTATTTCCTCACTGCAATGAAAGATTCCAGCAAGATTTTTGGAGGCTTTTGGAATAAAAGCTGACCTGTTGCTTTTAAAAAATAAGCAAACATTTTATTTTTGTAGCACAAATACAGGCTGTGTGGCTTAAGAGCATTCCTGGGGAGAAGGACTTGAAGGTGTTGGTTGAGAAGAAGCTTAACATGAGCCGGCTGTGTGGACTCACAGCCCAGAAAGCCAATTGTACCCTGGCCTGCATCAAAAGAAGCATGACCAGCAGGTCGAAGGAGGTCATCCTCCCCTTCTGCTCCACTCTGGTGAGACCCCTCCTGGAGTGCTGCACCCAAATTTGAGGC
>JASSUY010021130.1:0-28383 GCA_032466535.1 Forpus xanthops | reverse complement strand
CACCCCCAAGTCCTTCTCCTCAGGGCTGCTCTGAATCTCTTCTCTGCTCAACCTGTAGCTGTGCCTGGGATTGCTCCAACCTAGGTGTAGGACCTTGCACTTGACATGATTAAACTTCATGAGGTTGTCATCAGCCCACCTCACATGCATGTCAAGGTCCCTCTGGATGGCATTACTTCCCTCCAGCTTATCAACCGAACCACATAGCTTGGTGTCATCGGCAAACTTGCTGAGGACACACTTAATCCCACTGTCCATGTCACTGACAAAGATGTTGAACAAGACCAGTCCCCACTCGTTACTGGTCTCCAGCTGGACATTGAGCCATTGAGCACAACTCTTTGCTTGCGGCCCTTCAGCCTGCTCTTTATCCACCTAGTGGTCCACCTATCAAATTGATGTCTCTCCAATTCAGGGACTAGGGTGTCGTGTGGGACAATGTCGAACACTTGTCACAAGTCCAGGTAGATGGCATCAGCTGCTCTACCCTGTCCATCAGTTCCATAGCCCCATCATAGAAGGCCACCAGATTGGTCAAGCAGGATTTCCCCTTAGTGAAGCCATGCTGGCTGTCAGCAAGCACCTTGTTGTTTTTCATGTGCCTCAGCATGCCTTCCAGAAGAATCTGCTCCAAGATTTTGCCAGGCACAGAGGTGAGAGTGTCTTGTCTGTAATTCCCCAGGTCATTCTAAGGTTCTGATAAGTCTTTTATTTATCCTAGCTGGTGCAAATGCTTAATAACCAAAAGCTTCCCCATCCTTGTTGGTCTTTGTTGGTAGGAAAGTGCATTATGTGAGAAGAACCTGAGGAGAAGTTTCAAAAAGAAAAACTTTCTCAGAGAAAAACTTGGGATTTTTTTTTTTTGTGTAGTATAAAGAGTTTTGAGCTATATTTCACATTTCCATAGAGGTTTTGAACAATTTCTTGTAAGTTTTCACTAGTGTTTTGCCTATACATCTTAAGAGAAAACACCTAAATTGTATTTAAAATTACCTATCCAGAATGCCCTGTTGCAATCTGCTAATTCACTATTTCATCAGGGACCTGTTGCAGGGCAAAACTCTATAAATTAATTGTTCCACAGTCTAAAGACTGTAATTTCATTTCAGAGCCAACCTTGCTTGATTAAATCCACCTTAAATGAAACAGCCAAGAATTCTTTTGATTAAAGTTAATGAATAGAAGTTAGTCTGTATCTATCCCTTCACACAATTAGAAATCAGTAGATAAGAATATAAGATCTGTTTGCTTTCCTTTTTTAAAATTAATTCAGATAGTGTATATTCCTTTTTTTATTTTTTAATCAAAACCTCTATGAAGGAAATGCATATCACAAGAGATCTGTGATTCAGTAAATGTATCTGTTCCCATTTTAACTGCAGAGGATCTTTTATTCTTTGGTGAGCTGCTAGATCTGTGAATGACAGTAAAAAGTTTTCTTGAAATGCTAACTTCTTTAGATACTGCATCTCTGTATCGTATCATTCTCCTGATCATTTTTTCTTCTTCTCTTAGACCCAGGCTTTGTTTTACGTATGAAGATTATTATTAGCCCTATTTTCCCATTATGCAGCCAGAAAAGCTGGGCAGGAGTCTAAGCTGACATAGCAGATTGAGTTGTGTTTCTTGACTCCTTGGTCAGAAGCCTTGCAGTCATGGACCCACAAAGCTTTCTTTTCTGCTCTTGATGTCACTAGCATGCTTAGGAATAAAAACTATTGTCATGCTGATGGAATTCAAGTAGGTTGTTGCTGAAAGGAAAGCAAAAAGCCCCCCAAGCCTTGGCCTGTCTCATTATCTCAGTTCCTTGTTGTTTCCTGTTCCCACTGCTGCATTTTCTCATGTTTGTGGACAGCAAAGGGGAACAAATGAAATCCCTAGTCCGGGATGTATGATCACACTGCTCCGTGGTTGGTAGGAGTTGTGTGTTTTCTTTTGCTGCCAGTTACAGAGCTCACAGAATGAGAGGTCAAACCATAACAGTATAGTAGGTTAAGCTTACGTCAAGTTTTGCAGGAGCACATACATCTTCCTGGCATTGTCTCTGCACTTCTTTTATTCTCGTGGTACTTTGAACCTCTTCAAAAGATAGACATGCTCAATTTATTTAAAATTAATAATACAATTGTCCTTAACCTCCTCACTTCCTAATGTCTGCTGATGAGGTTTTCAATGGTAGGTGTTAATGCAAGAGGCAGACATAAATCTTCTGTGAACTTCATAATTCAGTTTTGCTCTCAAATCTGCAGAACTGGCAGGGAAAGCATCGAAGACACTGAATTTCTGAAATATTGCTGATACCTACAGTCGAAGTTAAGCTTCCAAAAACAGGTTCTTTAACTTAGTAGCCAAATGCTTTGTTTTGTATTTAGTTTGTATTCTCACTCAAGTTCCTTCGGAGGTAGTAGTTTATGGGGGGTATTTTTTGGTACAAGTTTCTAAAGCTAGTGACATTCTGCTGGTTTTGCATGGCTCCAAAAGTCTGGCTCTTAAGGAAAACATGAAATAATGAAAATAGCGTCTTTCCTTGAACTTGAATTCATTCTTGCTATCCTAATGTGTAGTTAGTTTCAGAATTGGCACCTCGATGGCAAACAGTGAAAGAATCATCTGAGGAGAAAAAAGATCTCAAAGTATTTGTTGACAAATTTGAGCAAAGGGAATGTTTGAGTCTGTTTGAGACCTCATTGCTTGAGGTTCTCCTTGAAGTCGTGAGGGCAGAAACATTTTAATGACATTGGAGATCACAGAATGGTTTGGGTTGGAAAGGACCTTACGATCATCTAGTTCCAACTCTCTGCCGTGAGCAGATGATTCATCATCTGAGTATTCAGTATGAACTTCATGAGTACATCCCACCAGCCTTTGTTCCACAGCCTCATCCTTTAATACGTTTAATGGAGACTACTTGCTACATACTAGTAACAGGAGTTTCTATTGCAAAACCCCTGTCAAATGGGGGTTGATCTTTTCAAGCTCTGATGTCAGTCACAGAGACTATTGAAAGCTACTGATTATGTGTCAGTTCAAAGTGACTATTAAAAGGAAATTGTTAGACTCTCAATTTACAGCAACATCCCTAATACCAAAGCATTTTAAGAAGAGCTTTAAAGCCAGCTGCTCACTAGCCTGCCTCTTGCAGATTGAATGTTTGACTCTGTCAGTGCAGTTGTAAATACTGTTCTTAGAAGCATCTCAGTGAGATGGACTTCAGAAGGCATTCAGAATACACTTGATGATCATTGAAAGAAAAAAAGAAGCTTTTCCTTTTGTCACAGATATGAATATGGACCAGGTATGACTGCTGATGCAAAAGCAAACTGCTGAAAATGTCAGTGTTTAAGAATCCTAAAGATTGTTTCATACCTGTGGTCTGAACTACAGAATCTTGGAGTGATGATTTTAATTTCTCACTAGAGGAATTCGGATGCAATGGGAGCACAGAAGGAAAGAGCATAGACACACACCCACAAAGACAAGAGCTTGTGTGGTTGGGCTTTACTGTGAATATCAATTGTATGAAATCCACGCCATGAATCATTTTCTGGGTTAGGTTTAGTCTGCACCAAATGCCTTTTATACCCTCTAGTAACTGCTTAAAAAAATTAGGAACAAAACTGCTTTTCAGCTGATGTCTGCCTTGCCTGCAGACAGTAAAGCTGCACTGAGTCATCTGAGAGCAATTTCGCATGCCAGGTTCCCATCCTGCAGCGCATCATTGGGGCTGCCCAAGGCACCTGGCTTTTCTTTTTGAAGCAGCACTCTTGAGGAGGAGCTGTAGCACTTCATCTCTTTTGGGTGGTTCTGCTGCTCGTGTGGGGCTTCAAAAAGTGAATAAATAGAATGAATTTTACTTATTGATTACTGTCAGTCGATATTGGATCCTTTGTGTTAAAATGCTTACGCCATTACAATTGAAGAATTAAGTAAGATGTGCAATGCAGAAGACTTATTTTTCTTTCCTTTGGAGAGATTTCAGAGTACCAGAAAATAAGGAGGTATGTTTATCATATTTAGTAAGTTCAGAATAGGTGGCAGCATATAGTGTGAACTCCAGTTTAGCTCCGCATCTGAATGTATTTTGCTGTCAGTTCAGAATAAATTTCCCAATATTCTTCTACAAATCAAGTTTCCGAGTTGTGTGCCTTTATCAGTCTCCAGTAATGGCTCTCCAAGTTCAGATGGGAGCAGATGAATAAAGGGAGCACTCGACCAAGGACGCTGGGTTGAACTTGGTGCTATCTGTTTTCAAAGTGAGCATATCAGTCATCCTCCAGTATCTGATTTCACCACAGGAAGTAGAGGGTGATGCATGTCAAATGCTTTGGTAGCTCTTTGCCAAGGCCACTCTAGCAGACGACACGCTCTCACTGCTGGCCCAGGGATGCGTGGTAAATTCATTCCTGTTGTTGTTCTTTCTGTATAGATTTTGACAGGACTTTTGTTTTGACTTGTGCTCCGGAGAAAAGATTGGATTCCTTCACTAGTCAGGTCTGTTTTGATCTTCTTAATGCGGCTGTTCACTTCCAAAAGCAGACTTCACACTGATAGAGCACCTGTAAATCATAGCCCTTGCTGCCTGGTGCTATTTTTTTTCCTGCCAGCCAACAGTTCAGTTTTCATTGAAGCTGCTTAAAGCCAATGAATAGGAGCTTTTAGCATGCAGGCATTGTAAGAAATATGAAGTCCTCTAGATTTTAAATCAATTTCAGGCAGAATAATATTGTTATTTGGGACGTAGACTGACTTCAGAACTTAATTCATTTGATGCAGCATAATAGTAATTCAACGTAATGTACTCATGCCATTAGACTTGCACAGAAAAATGCTCTAAATAGCTATAATGAATAGTTTGGATTTTGAAAGCCTAGGAGAGCAATTTCACCTTGAATCATAACTGGCATCTCTCAGAACGCTTGTGCATTATGAAAATTCAGAAAGGTGTTTGAATTCAAGTAAATTTCAGTGCCACCCTGGGTAAAATTAACATTTTAGTGGCACTCAAACACTTCTAGAGGTGTAGTAGTAAAATCTGCTTTCACCTGCGTAGTTGTGGAGGAAACTAACCCTGATTCAAGGAACCGGCATTACGCTCTACGTAAAAACCATAGGAAGAGTTTCCCAAGCGGCTAAAAATGTAAGGCCTGTTTTTTAATGGAATTCAGCTGCTTAGAGAGCTTGATTCTTACCCACATAGCTCCAAAGTCATTTAAATACCTCTAAACATGCCCAGAGGAGTGGTATGTGTGGTATTGCTGCTTCTCTATCTCCTTTGGGTTAAATCCACCACCAACACAGACTGCTGCAGTGTTAGTGCCACTAACTCCATAGTTTTGTAGCTTTAACAATAGCAAAGGCTGAATTCTCTGTTATCAAAGTAAAGTTCTGGTATTACAGATCCAGCATTTACAGCCATGTTAAACATTTTGAAGCTGTGTAGCTAAATCTGTTCACTAACAAAAGAGCTGCATTAAATTTTTGGTAGGAATTTTCAATCTTATCTCCTATCTAGCTCCTTAGCAAACAAGTTCAGTCTAACAAGTTAAGAGTTTACATACGTGTATCCAGTCAAATTGGCAAGATATTTGCTAATAATTAATAACATAGCATAAATTGCCATACTTGTATTATTTCTGTTAAGGGAAACCCATAAATCTCGGTTCCTCAGGAAACATAGCCAGCCCACAGCACAGGCAGCAAATGCTCTGCTCCCCCGAAAGCTGTGCCTGGCTGCTGTATCCGCAGCAGTACTGGTTACTACAGTGCCAGGCTTGCTTTCCACTCTTGGTAAGAGGACATTAATGCAGACAAAGTCCGTTGGTGAGGCAGCTGGAAGTTTGACATCGGCATGCTATAGAAAGCTGGTCATTTACATTGTGCATGGCTATATGTTAAATTTGTTTTGGAGGAAAGTGTTGTGGTGTGGGGTGCAGTTCTACATATACATACAAGACCTGCAAACATAGAGTGAGGTGATGCTGATTGGGAAGTTCTAGATTTTTTAATTCTGTCTATTTTTTCAGTGACTCCTAGGCATTATCTGTAAACAGGCTCACTTCTGATTAGGCTTAATCAAAGTAAACAGGAAGGGTTTGATTAAAACAAGTCAGTCCTTTCTTCTTGGCTTGAGTAACATGGAACCAGTTAATCCAGACTTGGGCGTAATTAAGGTCTGCCAATCTGAAGCAAATAAACCCCTCCTTTGATGATGTCTTGTCATCTGCAAGCATGTGAATCTTTATTCTTCTGAAGAATATGTCTGTGCTCACACACATCTTGTGCACCTAGAGCAAAGTCTTGGGTTCCTGTGGGATAGGTACATTCTAGAGGCATTTGTTACCTCTAACTCCTCAAGGAAGCTTTGCACAACCTTGACAGTGCCCTAATACTGTAGGTTTTTGTAAGGAGAACCCAGTCATCCTGGCCCTTCTGCAAGAGATTATTGGCCCAGGTGATCATGTCGTAATTTTAGCAAGTTTCTCTCCAAATCTGTTGCAGAAATAAGATCCCTTAGGCACCAGGTAGTATCCCAGGCAGTCAGTCTTTTTCTCATTGCTATGAAATCACAGGTGTACGTAATAACCTAAGGGTATGTGCAAGAGATAAATGTATATGTATCCAGAAGTGACACTAGGTCTCTGAAGGGCCTGAAATATCGCTTGAGATCTTGAGATGTTGAATATCATGTTGTCCTGCCATGTATTTTACTCAGATCTGCCTTATGATATCTTGTAATATATGTGAAAGTGTTGGGGAAAAGAATGGAAGTATTATGTTAAAAAAAAAAAGACTTCATAGAAGACCAAAGTGTTTCTGAGCTACTTAATATCTGGTGAATGGAGAATTGTTCTGAATATTGAATTGCTGGAGGTGAAGTTAATAGTCATAGTGTGCATGTGGTGTCCCATCCTTTTGAGCTGCTGTATTCTGAAGCAGTGTTACCTCATATTTTATATTCTTTCTATCTGCCAATTCTTTTCCTGCTTGCTCAAATTTAATAAATCCAGAAATGGATCTAAATCTACTTTTAGAGAACTATCAGGGCATTATGCTATCAGTTACTCACCGCTAATTAGCCAGTTTAGCTTCAGGTGGTCCCTAAGGGAAGGGGAGATGGTTTCAGTGGGAGATACAGGGCAGAAGCTTAACTGGGGTGAACCAAGTTGTGATCTGGAGGACCAAGCTACCCTTGCAGGCTGCAGGAGGAGCCTGGTAGGATCCCTGCCTGGACAGAACATCTAGTTCAGACAGCGAGAATACCCCTTGCTTTGTAATGTTGGTGTATTTGGCATGAGAGAGCTTGGTTCCTTGTAATTCAGTTCATAAACTTCCTATGTCATGCCTAATGGCTTCCCTTGTCCTTCACACTTGACCCAGATAACCCAGTCCTGTGTGGTGTTTGAGATGCGTGTGTCTTAATGAAGCAGAGCTGGCTTAGCTTTGCAGCCCTTTCCCTAAGGGTTCCTATCTTCTGTACTCCAGCCCTAGTTTACCTCCCTGTACAGCATGTTCATTCCCTCTTTTTGCCAGTAAGGAAAAAAGCCCAACCAAAACCACAAGGAACAAGCAGATACAGTGAGAAGTTTGAATCCAGTTTTTCTTTGGAAGATACATGATCTCTTCTCATCAGATTCTATGTATAGCATCTCCCCAGACAGGGCTCTTTGCCAGCCTGAAATCTCATGTGGGGCACTATTGCCTATCAGTGCCATTTCAGATGAGCTTTTATTTTTTGCCATAGACTACAGTTAGTGTTGATAGCTGGCATTGCTGCAGTGTTTCATATTTGAAAAAAACCACCCTGTAAGTACTTTGGTTTTTTTTTTTCTCTTTAAGATACCAGTGGTCTAAATAGAGAAAGTTGGTCAATTTGGGAAAGGATCCCCAAATGTTCATTTTTCTTTGCATATGCCTAACAATTTCTTTCTAGGAGACAAAGGCAGGAGATGCACTCTCATTTCTGCATTACAGCAGTCTCCCTTTGCATGCCTTGTCTTCTAAGCAGATCCTTATTTTTATGGTCACAGACTGAAAGTGCAGCATGTTCCTCTCTGCTTGTTTTGTGTTAGAGTCTTCCTTGGGAAGATCTTACTTTGCAAATTCCTAATAGCAGCATACTGTGGTGTTTCAGAGCCAGGGAATATGCTTCAATCTGTCTCTTTTGTAATCAAATTCTTATCCTATAGAAGACAGCTGTTGATACCTGGGTATGCTTTGCTCTATGAATAATTCAAATCAAGATTTGATTTAAAGCTTGCAGCACTTAACACCAGTCAACAGGGTAATTATGTGATTGGTGCTGGGAGAAGCTAGCATCTATATTAAAAGGAGAGCGGATCTGGTGCTGGAAATTAGATGAGCAAGTTAATTAGTCCTGTCTCTGCCACCAGTGACCTTCTGTGCCCTTGTGGTAGAGCTTTTGACTGCCACATTGATGTGTAGACGTTGAAAGGGAGGTATTGTTTCAAAGAAAAGAAGCTATTGTTTCAAGAATCCCCAAAGCCTTGTAAGATTTAACTTATTCAAGTTTGTGGCGCTTTGAGCTCTGTCAAATATGAGCAGCTGATGTTCATAATGCTAATTGTAATGTGTTATGTTTGAAGAATTTAAAACACTTGACTGCTTTTGATTGAATTGCTAGAAAAAGGGGCAGAAGAGAGAAAGCTCAGAGTTTTCTTTGCTTTCTGGAAGTCCCAGAGTCGATGAGTTTTTAAGCACACCAAAGTTTAATGAAAAAATCCAATTCCTGCTAAGCTCTGCTATTGGTCTCTAAGGCTGTGGCTGTTTGTAAGGGCTTATAAGAACAATGTCGTTGAACAGAATTCCTCTTTTATGCCACAATTGAAAGTATGGTAAGAACACTTTTGCGTTGTAGAAAGCTTTTTAATTGTAATAACTTTAATAAATTTATCGATTTATATTAAAACATATAAATTTATGAGGTCCCACATCACAAAGTAGTGCAAAAATCATTAGAATGATGTTGCTTTGGTGAAGGATTGAGCATAAAATGAACATTGGTTAGTACTAAAAATGTGAACCCTAGTCAAATTATTTTTAATAAGCTTTTAAAATGGTTGCCATTTTGCTGTTAACATAATTAAAAGGGAGGGAAAGCTACTCAAACTCATAAGTAAAGCAAAACCTTTGGGTCTTGCAAAGCCTTGTCCGGTCTTGTTTCATTTGCAAACACTTGGAATGCAAAATGCAAAGTTAAAACTTTCAGGTATGGCTGCCATAAAATTCAAGTTACAGGCCCTGAAGGTTTTAATGCATGCAGAGAAGAGAAAAAAACACCATTTTTCCTATTCCAGACTATTTGGTTTTTTACCCTGGCTTTCTCTTTTTTCTGTTCTATGATTCTATGATTTTGCACATGTAAAAAGTGTTTCCATTCTCTAAGGTTCTATTCCTGAGTATGTGTTTAGACTGAGGAACCAACAAGGTTGGTGTTTGTTACCCACTTTACATCCTTCTTGCTAGGGTCCTGTGCCCTCACACTGAGACATTTACACATGTATAATTAGGATATTTTCCAGCAAACCAGCAATGTAGCAGGTTGAGCACTATTAGTGAAATGAAACTCCTAAGTGCATTTGGAAGAACACTGATTATCAGACTAAACAATCCAGAACAAATGGCTGGGTTTTGAAAGGCTAACAAACAGAAACGGCCAGTAAACCCAAGCCTTTTGGAGTATTTGTAGCAGTTGTTTAGTTTCCTTTTTCCAAGTTGTTCATGCAAACCTAGCGAAAGGAGGATTGCTGTAGCATAGCGCTTTGCGTACTAGGGACAATGATTTAGATGCTGTGGGTGAAGTGCTGGTAGGAAGCCGCAGCACTAATTTGTATAAAATTTGCCCATTTTCATGAGGGCACCCTGAGCTTGCCAATCTCTGCTTTTTTAAAGGAACCTATCAAAAATGCAGTACTAGAGGGCTTCCCACCTAGTTTTAACTCAGCGCCAGTGACACTGTTGTGTAGAGGAAAATTGTATCTGCTACTGGAAACAGATTTAATATAAAAGCTTTGAAAACAATTCTTCCACTACCCACTGAGTCCTGACAGGGGACTTCCTTTCATCTAGCATTGCTCCCACTCCAGCAGCTTGCTGTTGCCTCCTGGGTTGCAACAAAATCCATGCCAAGTCCCTTTTGGATCTCTGAGCAAATTTTCTTTCCACTGTCTCAAGCACTTGGGGTTGATGTGCTCCTGTCCTTCTCCCAGCTTGCTGTGACCCTCATCCTCTTCCCATCCCATCTGAATTTGGGAACCATCTTTCCATGCACTGATAAGGACCACCCTTGCTTTTCTCCTCCCTCTTTCTTTCACTTTGTCATCCCCATTGCAGCCAACAGGACAGAGCTACCTTCCCCCTGTGTGCCTAGACACAGCTCTTTAATCAAGACATATGCTTGTGGTGCAAGCAAACACTTCTGCTGTTAGTCAGTTTCCTTCACTACAGGACTTCAATCCTAGCCAGCATATTTGGGCAGAGAAGCCTTTATTTCATTGAAGCAACAGCTTCTTTGTGTCAAGGGCGCATCAGCTTTGTGTTAGGCTAACACATCAGCATTGCAAACAAGGGCAAATGCAGATATGGGTTTTATAGGAGGGCTAATTTCCTCAGAGGCTGCTGCTGAAGAGCACATAATGCCAAGCCATATGGCTGGAAACCTTCATACAAAATTAATTCCATCATAATCTGGTAGGGTCTGTTTGTTGCCATTTTCCAAGGATCTGTTTCATGTTCAAAGAATCTGTGATATTCACTGAGCAGCTCTTGTGTGGAGATCTGGGAAAATAAGTGTACCTGCTGTTCCTAGTTTTTCCCTGTCAGATAAGTAGAATCTTATAGCAGAGGGACATTTTCATTCTGCCATTAGAGTTATCATGCCAAAACAATGAGTAATGGCTACACAGAAAAGGCATGACAGTCAATTATCTGGCCATACATACCAAGGTGAATGCAGTAGGTCTTGTAATGTCTCCAGTGAGATATTTTGGTAATTTTGAGCCTTCAGTAGCCATAAACTGGAATTACTGCAGTAACTTTTCAGCACAATGCTTAAAATCTAACGGGATGCCATGTTTTACATTTGATTTTCTTCCATATTCATCCTTCAGGCATTGCTGGATTGGGACTTTTATTAAAGGGCCCTACTTTGAACTAATTATGACAAATGTTGATATGACATCTGTTGCTCACTTTAAATTACCTCTTAGTCCGTTAGAATTCATCTTGAAGGCATTATTGTAATGAATTTTTTTTATTCATGAACATTAATACAACCTGTGGGAGATCTGAATAAAAAAGGAAATTCACCAATCCTGCCAAGAGAATAGCTGATGTGCCAGCTGCTTGTTTTCCTTTTGTTTGTTCCTTGTTTTTTGTTATCCTGCTTTCTGTAATATTAATACAGCTGGTTTCCAAGGCACTTAAATAGATAACAGGCTGTTAGAGCACGGAGGAATTCTCCTTGAGCATGAATAATTAGGAGTGCTTCCTGAACAGACTGCTTCCACTACCCAAAAGCTGCTGTATTGAAATAGCCAAACTTTGGGTTCTTCCAAGGAGATTGTTCTGTCTTACAGATGTGTTTCCCACTAAATCCAAGATTAGTGAGTAATTTCTCAAGTTGCCTTTTCCTGTGGTCAGTTTGTAGCAGAGCAAAGAAGTTCATCCCCGTACTTAAGATGAAGTGCCTCTCTTTGGGTGACATTGTGTGCTTTATAGCGCCTGTCTGATCAATGCTTTACCTACTGTGTTTCATTCAAAATTTATAAATTCATCTTACAAAATCATGCTAAGTGATAGTAATAATTCAACCCAGATGTGAAAGAAACCTCATCAGGTTCATGAAGACTTACTGGATGTTAATGTACATCTGTCAGAGTTCTGCAGGTACAAATGCATGGGAGTTGCAAAGCGGTTGGTGAGTATTAACTTCAGGGAAGGGGAATGCTTATTATGTGACTTAAAAAAAAGACTTAAATTTCGAGGGTAGCTAAGTGAAAAGATGCTGGTAAGTTCTGAGAGAATATGGAAGTCATACAATCCTTGTGCAGATGGCGTTGATCAAAACAAATCCCTTTTGATGCAAGGCTTGTGGAGGCTTGATGAGGGAAAGATTTCTGAAGTCCTTTTTTTGTCCATATGTAGTGAAATTCCTACAGAATGGATTTGAGGTTTGCACCTGCTAGAGTGTTTGATAATGCTAGACAGCAGTATTAGCAGGTCATGATTAGGAGAAAGCATTACATGACTACAGAATAAACCAGAAAGCATCACACAAGCACAGAATAAAACAGTTACTAAGCTTGGCAGAGGAAGAAAGGGGAAAATATTACTTCTCTGCTTTTCCTGAGCTTAATACAGGTATTTCAGTAGACCTGTTTTATGGATGGATTTAAAAGCTAATGGCTATTAACAGGAATTTTCACAGTCCATGGAGATCTTGTTTCTTGCTTTATTTTTATGCCACTTTTGTTTTTATACCACTGTTGTTTTAGTTCTTCAAAGAGGTCATGATCAGTTTGAGCAAATAAGCCTTATATGATTTTGCATTTCGTTCCCCAGAAATACCTCAGGAGCTTTTTCTCTGCAATGCTGAACTCTCCATCATCACCACTGCACATTGAGAAAGTGGGACTAACTCTATCAAAATACACCATCTGCGAATTCTCGCCCTTCTTCAGGAAAGGTGTTTTTGACTATAGCAGCCATGGGACTAGCTAACTTTTTGGCCAGGACCTTTATGCCAGAGGAGCACAGTTGGGAGTGGTGCCTTCACTTTTGCCATGCAAGAGAAATGAGGGGAAGAAGAAAAGTCGTCTTCCTTCATACCTGGAAAGTTGCATCAGAACAACTCCAGTTAAAGACATCTGCACCCCAGCCTGTGTCCTTTTACCAGCTCTCATATCAGTGCCTGCATTTTCCTGGCATGGGGTTTACAGCCTTTTTATGTAAGTTGCTCTGTTAATACTGTATTTCCTAGCTGAGGTTGGAACCATTCCTTAGCAGGAGTGCTTCCTTCTCATTTGCTCAGACAATTTGTTCTGATGGTGCGAGAGCATCTCGAGTTTACCATGGTGGTGTGTCATGCTGACAGAGGGTTTCTGAGCAGCCTCTTGGTTTCTGTCCAAGCTGTTTCTTAAAGAACACTTCCTCTTCTGTTGCCTTACAGCATACTGTCATGTTTGAGGGTAATGCTTATACTCCACTGATATTTCTTTTTTCCCTCCCAGACATGTATTTTAACTATTTGACTGTATAATTGTATAATTTAAGGGCCTGGGTAACTTGAATGTTTACAAAAGTATATGCAGCAGAAAGGATATAATTTAAACCCTGTAAAAGTCTTCCACACTTGGTTGTTTTATAGCAGAACGAGTCACTTGCCAGTAATTAAGAAGCAGAGGAAGCCATAGTTAACTGAAGAATACGGTCAGCATCTTTTCAGATATTCTAATTACCCAGACAGCAAGTGGATATTGTGCACTGTACAGAGCTCAGAGCTATGCATAAAGCTGATGCAAAGTGCTGTATTTTCTTCTTTTCCTGAAAAATAGCATCTTCACAATGGTGTAACAGTGTAAAACCTGAGTTTCATTTGCATCGGTTTGAAATTTACAGGATTTGACTAACAGTGCTTAAAATTACTCAGGACTCATTCGGACTTGCACATGTATATACAGGTAAAGCTCATTTTATATTGCTGCAGATCCAAATATATATAAATATATATATATATACACACACACACAGTGTGACTGGAACTGAATATGTGTACATATTCATATATAATTGATTGTATAAAAATCAGAATCAAACTACTTCCAGTTATTAAAACACATAATGAAAGGTAAGTTTTGTGTGATGTTTATTAGGTGTCTGAAGCATTATTTGTGAGTTGCCATCATTGACTACCGGTAGGTCTTAGTAATCAAACTACTTCATGTTGTAAAAAATGATCATTAAAACCTAAAGTAACAGCACTGGTGACATTTTTATTTCATAACCTAAATTATAAAAACAGTGATGTTTCCTATTTAACATGATGTATAAAAATAACCAGGTTCTATTACTAAATCTTGTCTGCTACTATAAGCATTTCTAACTGAAAATAGGAGGAGGAGGAGGAAGAAAAACAAAAATATTAGACTAGATCATTTAAATTTTAAGAGTATTTTTATTGTTTTGATTCCTTTCGGTGAAAGCAAAATTAGGGTAAAATTTTTAAATCACTGGGGCTTTATTATCAGCAGGGTAGACTTTAATATCTTTGGATATGTCTGACTGTATCTGAATATCTGACTTGGGCATCTTAATAGCTTCAGTTGGGAGCCAGGTTTTTAAGCTAAGCATTCCAATCATGGAACCTTAGAATACTTTGGGTTGGAAGGGACCTTAAAGATCATGTAGTTCTGTGCACCCTGCCATGGGCAGGCACACCTTCCAGTAAATGAGGTTGCTTAAAGGACCATCTGACCTGGTCTTTAACATTTCCAAGGGTGGGACATCCAGAGTTTCTCTTCTTCAGTGTCTCACCACCCTCATAGTGAAGAAAAACAAACTTGTGGATTCCCAAACCATTCCCAGTCACCCTCCTGCACTTCTGCACTAGAGCACTGACTTCACCTGCACTTCATCACTAACCCTGTGATCCTTACCATGCCCTATACCTATTTACAACTTTCCAGTATCTCCCAGGGTCTTTCTGTGCACTTATCATCCCCCTGATGAGGCAGACATGGCCTCTCTTCCTTCTTCCTTCTTCACCCCAGCATTTGGCTTTGCTAGTGCTTCCCAAATCAGAAAGTGAAGGCTGGATGCTTGCTGGGTTTCTATGGTGAGCTGAGTAAATGGAATCTGATGTAACTGCACATTTTAATGGAAGATTAATAACTTCACTTGGCTATTATTGCTCTGATGCCCACATGAGTGCTTCAGAGGCAGGTGCTGGGCATTATATTGTTAGTTTTCATATCCAACCCTAAATCTCACTTCAAAATGAGAGTCTTTCCCATTTCTCCTTCTTCCCAGGCCTGCCTCTCCCTGTTACCTCACTATAATTCAGTATGGTAAAGAATTAATGCTTTTAAAATGTGAATTTTACATCAATGTAGAGCATTATTTCATGTGTGCCACTTCCATGAAAGGACCTGGCAGGCCGGGGAATGGCAAGCTGCTTTATCTGCTGCACAAACCCAGTTTCCACAGATGTCCTACCTGAAAAACAACCAACTGTGCCAAGCGCTTTCCTGTGGCAAGCAGCTCAGTGCCTGACAAGCAGAACTCTGTATTGCTGCACAGCAAATGCTGGTCTGTGAGAAAGGTTGAGCGTGCAAGACTCCCAGAGGTAAGTTCCTTGCTTCATGTCACTTTGAATTTGGAGAACCTGTTTGAGAAAAACACAACCAGACAGAGTTGAGTGAAAAAGATGAATATCCATATTTTTCATATGAATTTGAAAGATCACTTGTACTCAGCTCCTGTCTACAGTGCAAATTAATTCAGGGAGGACCAGACACTCTGGTGGTATAAACCTGCCAAAAAGGTGACTAATTTATGTTGCCTGGTTTATCTGGCCTGCAGTGTTGAATGTGTACATCGCAAATAACAAAGTAAAGGCCGA
The DNA here is from genome assembly GCA_032466535.1 of Forpus xanthops. NCBI lineage: Eukaryota > Metazoa > Chordata > Aves > Psittaciformes > Psittacidae > Forpus > Forpus xanthops. The sequence goes on along the minus strand of JASSUY010021130.1, from coordinate 12,746 downwards.
TTAATCTCTCCATTTAAAATGTCAGTAAGTTAAAAGCTACAGAAATGCAAGTGTAAGCATGCAATTAGGACTACAACCCCAGGCTACCAGCTTTTCCCACCTTCTTATCTACTCTTCAGTGATATCCAGAGTTTAATCAATGACTGCAAGATCAGGCTGAACTAAGAGGCATCTTTTAATAAAATCATCAGTAAAAAATATGATGGTTCTTTATAACCTGCAGTCTTTAAACCCAGACTTCATGAGAAGTTTTCAATAGAAGCTGAGATGCATTTAGAAATTATTAGCCAGTTTCAAGATGTTCTAACTGCGTTTCTTTGAAGATATCCTCAGGCTCTCAAATCCTCCATAAATTTTATTTTCAAAGTATCGTCACTTTCAAAAACATTGTGAAAGTATCTCCAGGGCTTGTGCAGGTTTGTTGGTTTGTGGTTTTTCTCCAAAGTGCCTCTGTAGCTCAGTGAAACTGTAACTTGTATCAGGACTGTTTATGCTTCATAGAATCATAGAATAGTTAGGGTTGGAAAGGACCTAAAGATCATCTAGTTCCAACCCCCCTGCCATGGGCAGGGACACCTGCCGCTAAACCATATCACCCAAGGCTCTGTCCAACCCAGCCTTGAACACAGCCAGGGATGAAACATTCACAACTTCCCTGGGCAACCCATTCCAGTGCCTCACCACCCTTCCATATATCAAATCTAAACCTCCTCTGTTTATGTTTGAACCCATTACCCCTTGTCCTCTCACTACAGTCCCTCATGAAGGGTCCATCCCCAGCATCCCTATAGGCCCCCTTCAGATTTTGGAAGGCTGCAATGAGGTCTCCATGCAGCCTTCTCTTCTCCAGGCTGAACAGCCCTAACTTTCTCATCCTGTCTTCATACGGGAGGTGCTCCAGTTCCCTCATCATCCTTGTGGCTGTCCTCTCAATTTGTTCCAACAGTTCCATGTCCATTTTGTGTTGAGGACACCAGAACTGTACACAATATTCCAAGTGAGGTCTCACGCTGGCAGAGTAGAGGGGCAGGATCACCTCCCTCGATCTGCTTGTCACGCTCTTTTGATGCAGCCCAGGATACGGTTGGCTTTCAGGGCTGCAAGAGCACACTGCCAGCTCATGTTTATTTTTTTCATCAACCAACACCCCCAAGTCCTTCTCCTCAGGGCTGCTCCTTGCCCAATCTGTAGCCGTGCCTGGAGTTGCTCTGACCCCGTAGGTCCATTTGGAAGCTGATGTCCATATCAAATGTTATCAGCCTACTATAACAATAAGGTATCCTGCCATGAATAATGGGTTCAAACTGGAACAGGAGGAGTTCAGGTTAGATGTAACGAAGAAGTTCTTTATTGTGAGGATGCTGAGGCACTGGCACAGGGTGCCCAGAGAAGTGGTGTATTCTCCATCCCTGGCGGTGTTCAAGGCCAGATCGGACAGAGCCTTGGCCGCATGGTTTAGGGTGAGGTGTCCTGCCCATGGTTGGGGGTTGGAACTGGATGATCTTAAGGTCCTTTCCAAACCACACCATTCTGTGACTCTCTGACCCAGGTGGAGGACCTTGCATTTGGCATGGTTAAACTTCATGAGGTTGTCATCAGCCCACCTCACAAGCGTGTCAAGGTCCCTCTGGATGGCAGTCCTTCCCTCCAACGTATCAATCAAACCACACACAGTTTGGTGTCATTGGCAAACTTGCTGAGGGTGCACTCAATCCCACTGTCCATGTCACTGACAAAGATGCTGAACAGGACCGGTCCCAACACCGATCCCTGAGGGACCCCACTCATTACTGGTCTCCGGCTGGACATTGAGCACAACTCTTAGCGTGTGACCATCTAGCCAGTTTTTATCCACCGAGTGGTCCATCTACCAAGTTGATGCCTCTCCAAGTTAGGGACAAGCAAAGTGTACATTTAAGTGCTTTAGTATATATATTAGGCCGCTGTTACCTTTTCAACTGAAGTTGTGACTCCATCTAAGTCACCAAACCACTTGACTCATATCCTTGATGACCGTACATCGTTTTTTCATCAATAGGGACACATAAAAGAGACCCAAAAGCACACTGGAGCTGGTTCTGATCTATTTTTCTGCATGACAACTTGATCAAGATGCAAAAAGCTTTTGAGCTTTTTTTTGGTCTTGGACCTCTACTTTGAATGAAAATGCTTTTCCTCTGAATATGCTGCTACTGGCAGTCCCTCGCTCCCAAGAGCCCACAGTCAGTCCAAAAACTGATGCTCAGATGCTGCTGTTGGAGATGTGTTGCTCCAGACAATAAGACCCAATCATTCCAGTTTCATCAGCAGGCCTTTTAAAGCTATTGCAGATTTCCTCTTTACTCTCCATGCCACCTGTACTGTATATAAAAGTAAGATATACATTTGTACTAAACTGTAATAAAGCTTGAAATTTTGTATGCTAACAGCTCACTAAAGCCCCAAAATTAGAAGGAATTAAGTATTTTTAACTTAACAAGATTCTTATGGCTGCGCTGGGTTTGTTTTCTCTGCGTTTCGTTAGATCCTGGGGAACAAAAGCTTCAAACATTTGATAAGCTGAAGAGCAAAAAATTTGGCTTTCAACCATCAAGGGAAATGGAAGGTGTTTCAATAGGAAAGACTTCATGAGCGTTAAGATCTGTGCAGTTGCATAGGCCCTGAGGTCCAGTGGAATGGATGTAATCCAAATTTATTTTATTGGCAGACCTCTGAATTGAATTTTGATATACTGGACCCTGCCACTTTTGTTGTTGTTTTGCTATTTTAAGAAACTTTCATTGTAATGGGCTGCAGACCTCAGTGCTGTTGGAGATGCACTTTTCTGGCTAATTACAGCACAATGACAACAAAGTTAATTAGGAAAATAAAGACAAAGAAAGAGGTAAGGAGCATGCGCTGTGACCTGAAAATGGTTTTTATGGGAAATAGGTGAACTTCCCTGATGCCATCCTGTCTACTGTGGTTAAAGCAGTAACGGAACTCATCAAACTGGATGAAAATAGCAGATCACAGAACATATTGTTCTCTTGTGCTCTTGAAATTGACTTTTAAAACAGCTTTAAAAAGAATGTGTGTGGGGGGGAAGCTGTATTAAGGGATCACATTAATGTTTGGTAAGATGGAGGTGATTTTGGACTAGAGGCTTTAGCCTTGTGACTGCTGCATAGCAAGCCCTAGGAGCAGAAAAAGCCAGTGGCAGCATGGAAAGCCCTGTTTGTATTTTCTTTTTTATAAATCTATTTTCTGTATAAACAGTGCCACTTCTCTCCAATGTCATGCTGACAGCTGAAGTGTCAGCTCCCCATAGCACAGCTTGTGTGCTCACACAGAGTTTCAGCAGCATTTTTGTTGGGTTTTTTGAGATATTGGTCTCAGAAAAAGAAACAGGTCTAAAAAATAAAGTCTACAGACTTTTTCAAAGTCCCTCTCACTTTCTTTTGATAGCTTCTGTCTTCTCAGAGTGGTTTTGTCCGAATGGCTTGTTCTTATTCTTTGTAAGTTTTCAATTATTTCCTTTCTGTTTTCTTGTTTTACAGATAGTTTAGAAGAATATGCTGGGAAGAGTTGAAGAAAAAGGAAACCCTTTATTATCTGAAAAGAGAGAGTTATCATCTTCTGATCTAGCAAAGTGGAACGCTAGTTTTTGATCTTTTTACATATTGTGAACTTCTGAGCCTTCAAAGGTCTTGAATGCTGCAGCTTTTGGGGATGTTATTGTACTTCTTCATGATCACTGCTGTATTCTTTTCCATTGTAATTAACATTTGACATCAGCCTTTCTTCAAATGATGTGTTTGAGGAGAGAGAGCCTTCTGCTTAATGGTCTGCTGAATTCCTTGTTTAGGTTCAGTAGGTCTTTGTAGGACTCAACCCTTTGTCACCATTCTTTCCCAGCAGTGTATTTTCTCCATGTTAGCCTGTTTTGTTTGACGTTACCTTGAGACGTTAAAACATTACTAGGAATGCCTCTAGTAGTGTTTTTCCATTTCCTTCAGATGTGGATCAGAGATAACCAACTGAATCCTGGTTCTAGTCATGTGCTGTTACAATCAATGTTCTTGCTTTTTGGCATTGTGAATTACATCAGAAATCAGAATCTCAGAAATGAGGAGGGGAATTATTATGTGACCTGGAAAATCTCTGTGTGTTTTCAGGAGTTTTGCATCATTTTTCTTTGTCTTATATGTGGATAGCTAAGAGATGCATGGGTTAGAAATTACTCCTTTCCATGGTGCAAATGAACATACCAGCAGTGAAAGCTTCAAGAATTTTCAATGAAAACTGAAACCATCTATGTATCAAATCAGTTGCTGTTCCCATTTAGTTCAACAGAAGGTAATACACTACTGCTGAAAAAACAAGCCATGGCATATTTCCATCCATAACCACCTCTAATTCTCATCATTTTAGTAGATGAGCAATAGGAGGACTGCTGGACAATGTAGGGCAATAACAACCCTCTGAAAGGTTAGCATAAAACTGTGTGAGCAGCTAGATGCAGATCTCAGTTTGCCCTGTATTCAAATCTGTCCAATTTTGAGCTTGGGTGTATTCATTACTGCAGTATGGATAAAAGAAATTGCTAGTTCTGGGAAGCAAGAGTTTCCAGGAGTTACAGTGGATGCCCTGTGTGCTCCAACACGGAAAGGTTGCTTAATAGTGTGTGAAATCAGTGTCTTGGACAAGCTTCCAGGCTGCCTGAGCATATTGATTCTGGCACCTGCTTTCATAAGCAGGTGCTCAGGTTTATGTGTCCAGATGAAGCTACCTCTTAACATCTTAATTACATGCCAGACTTTGGCTTTATCTATTGTACGAGTAGCACTGGGTATTGTTAGGAAAGGCAATGGAGAATGGAAATACACCCCCAAAATTGCAAAGAAATTAAAAACACCAAACAAAACAAAGTGTTTGTTCTGAAAAAAGTCTATCGCTTATTTCTTTATCTGTGGCAATAATAACATTTGCATGGTATTATCTACTGAATGGTACCGGAATTGCTCAACTGTGGCAAGTCCAGCAAATAAGAGCATCCTTCAGCACAGCTCATATCATATGCAAGAGGATTTCACTTCCCTCGTTCTCTTGTAGTGATCAAGCAAGGTTTTAGGATGTCAGTGAGAAATGCTGAGAGCCTGCCAGCCTTAACTGGGACTCTGTTAGGGTGTGTTGGCAATATGTGTTTCATTCTGTGTGAATTAAATCAAGGGTGGCATTTGAAAGTCGTACCGAGTAGTCTGGCCTTTAAATTCAGGATGAAATTTTACAGGGTGAGTTTTGGCTGGTTTATTAACACCCATCTGGCATCCTGCACACTGCAGGACAAAGGGCATGTAATAATTTTCACTATATCATTATGAAGGTCGTTGTAGTACCTTTCCAGCAAGAACTTGACAAGGCTGCTAAATGAGACTGCCTCAGTGATGTCCTGGAAAATGAGTGAGAACAGGACTTGCTTAGGTTGAGTGATTTATTATCCAGGTAGAGGAGCTGGGATGGGGTTATTGAGGCTTCACAGAGCGCTCTGCTGGAAATTTAATGGTCAGTATCTCTCTCCTTGGAGATACTCTCATGGTTTAACATGGCAGGTTGCTGAACACCAAATAGCCACTTACTTACTCCCCCTACACTCCCAGTGGGATGGGGGAGAAAATTAGGGGTGAAAAAAGTAAAATGTATAGGTTGATATATAGACAGTTTAATAGAACAGAGGTGGAAGAGAAAAAGTAATAAAATAGGGTTAGAATATACAAAGTACATGACGTATATTACAGTTGCTCACCACTCACTGGCCTTTGTGCAGACACCTCCCAAGCAGCTTTCCCTCCAATTTATCTCCTTAGCATGATGCCCTATGGTCTGGAATATCCCTCTGGCCAGTTGGGGTCAGTTGTCCTCACTGTGCCTCCTCCCAGTGTCTTGTGTCCCCAGTCTCCTCACTGGTGGCATGGTGTGAGAAGCTGAAAAGTCCTTGACTTGTGTAAACACTGCTTAGCAACAACTGGAGCATCAGTGTGTTATAAACATTCAATCCTAAATCCAAACAGAGCACTATACCAGTTACTAGGAAGAAGAGTAACTCTGTCCTAGCCAAAACCAAAGCGTATATGCTGAATTTACAGTAACGAATTTGTTTTGTGAGCCTGTGATTTGTCTACACTTTGGCCAGTGTTCACTGTTCAGGTGGAAACTTTACAGCCTGTGGTAGTTGCCCATTCAAAATGTAGAGAACTAGAGGTGGCAGGAGGGTAAAGGCAGACAGGGACCAGGAAAGGTTCCTCAAGAGCCAAGTGTAACACCCGTTCTCCAGGTTAACCTGCCTGACAAAGCTCAGCATGCCTGATTGCACCCCGTGGCAGAGGAGCTGCTCTGTGGTTTCTCTGTGGGTTTCCAATGACGTTCAGTTCCTCTGGTTCCTTTGCCCAAGCCTGTTTTAAGGTAAATCATGTTTCAGTTTCAGTTATTTTGGAGATTAAACGCACATATCGTGTTGATCCCTTTTTACTGCCTTGGTGTAATTTGTTTTCTGTGCTCTTACATATTGCCAGAGATATGGGGAAGAAACAGAAAGCTGAAGTCCCCATTTGTTTTTGTATTTCCTCTCATTTCCTCCAGCCTTATGATGTTCCAAATCCCCCGTTTTCACCTTCACATAGAAGTACACCTTCAAGGACAATTTTACACTCTGATTAGTCTCCAGGTAACCTAAATTTTTCATTCCCTTATTATTAAACCTAAGCTTGTAATGGAAACCAAACTCTCATCTCTTGTCATATTAACCCCTTAGTGCAAAATGTCAAGGATTTTCCAACTCTATCAAATGGAAGTCAGTGAAGCTGGGAACCTGTTGACATCGGGGGTTAAATCTACAGAATCACTGCTAGCGCAGTGATTACTGACCCCTCCACAAAAATGTCCAAGAACTGGTGTTATTAGGTTTTTTTATTTAGGGATAGACTTGGGAGAAAAACCAAACAACTTCACAGCTGAAAAGGAAAATGAATAAAGGACCTGGGAGTGGAAAGCAGCAGTAATGAGATGCATCTCATCCTAACAGCCTTGGGGCAAAACCAACTGGTAATTATACAAGGTTCCTCCAGGTTTCTGATCTCAGTGAGGTTCTGTTGGGATATTGTGTGTGGTACCTGTGGCACCATGGGGGCTGGAGGGGACTGGGCAGACTGGTCTGGAGTGGCTGCCCATGGGATGAGCTGTGCCAGATGGATCTCCCAGCTCCAGGCATGCTTCTCCCTAACAGCCAAGTCCAGCTGCATGATTGGGTGTACATGGGACAATGGGAATGAGTGGATGCTCTCAGTGGGTGCTCCAAAGGGCCACACCAGGACACAGGAGGCACCTCCCTGTCCGTGCTCCCAGGCTGGAGCTGTTGACAGATGGTTTGCATGTTTGGGAAATCAAAGCCAGGGTTTCTGCAGATGCACGTGGTACACATGGGAGCCCCTCCTCGACAGCTATTAGCTCAGGTAACACAAACAGACCAGGGAGCAAACAAATGAGCTTTTTGTAGGACTCCATCACCAAATGCTCCATCCCCAGAGTTCATGGGGTGGGAACGAGAGCCATGGCCAGATGGTGAGAAGGATCCAAAGGGTGTAATTAAAGTCAAGACAAGTGCTGCCCGCCCTACTCCCAGCTCTGCACAGCATTATGTCTTGTTCCCCACATTACTCAGGTACAGAATGGGAATACAGCATTGTTTTCTAGCTGCACAAATCACGTTAGCTTAAAAAGCAAAATGTGAACATGATCTAACACAGGGAGATGGGCAGGGAAATGGGACACTGTTTGGATTTGTGGAGGGTGGTATATCTTGGGGCAGTCAGGGTTTTTTTTTGAGGAGTGGGCTCCAAAAAGATTTACATGTATTTTTTCTTCCTTGGAGAAACACTGATTACAAGTAATTCTGTGGTCTGTAAGTCTGGAGACTGGCAGTATAGCTTTATGCTATTCGAAATACGCTGTTTTACTGTTGCCTGTTTCTTTCTTGTACAGAAATGCTTTGACAAGATATTGCAGCAATTTTCCCAACAGATCTCATAGTCCATCTCTACTGCAGAGGCTCTAGAAGGTATTTGTTCAAGGAGAGCATCTTCCCAGTACCACCAATTCTATGAAAGCAGTAAATTAGGATATTAGTTATTAAATTCATCTACACAAATTACCATTTATATCATTATAAATTTGTCTCTACTGAGCAACTGTTTTTATGGTGATGATCCTAGTATTTACATAAAAATCGCAGTACGCAAGGTAAATTATGTATTCAACCTACAATTTTTGTTGGGGATTTACACACGCAGAATAAATTATTTTCTCCTTCTTGAGCAACAGTAATCGTAAATAATGTGCAGAAACAGTCATAAGCATGGTCTCACATGAAAGCTGTGTTTCTTCCCTCTGTAACCTGCTGTAATTACAGCGTACATCAATCCCTCCATAGGTAGATGCACCAGGTTCTGTTCCCCCCTTTTCCTCATACAATTTTAATGACTATCCCTGCTTAGAATACAGCATTTTAAATTAAAAAATTAAAAATTTAGAAGTAGATTGTTTCCCTGACAACAGCGACAGCAGCATTTAGTTCCCCCCCCCATGTCATTTGTAAACAAGTACGTACAGTTGCTGATACTAGTGAGATAATGTGCCCGAGGCTAATTGTGCCATTGCAAATATTGTGAGCCTGAGCTTGATAATGCAGGTCGTGGTGCTTAAATATGTATGAACTGAACTAATTTAACCTTCTTGCTGCTCACCGCTGTATTGACAAAACCTGTTGTAACAGGGGCTACATGGACATCACAAAGCAGCTGAGTTCCACAAAGTTGGTTGTTGTGGGATTTAGATTTCTTTGGACTTCTGGTGGCAGCCCAAGGGAAGAGGCCCGTATAGGATCATGGTGGGTGCAGACCAAATCCTGCCCGCTTCCTTCAGCCCATGGATGTCTTCTGGGGTGGGTTGTACTTATGAGACACCCCAGACCTTTTAGCACGTATGGTGTGTAAGAGAGCTTTCCCTTATTGAACCCTGCATAAAGATGGCAGGCTTTGCTCTTTGATTTATTAACTAGTCGCCAGGACTGGTCCCAGGAGGAGCTGTGTGTGGCTGGGTTATGCTCAGATCCACATGTGGGAATAGCTAGCGGTTGGGTTTGGAGCCTGGGGCTCTGCAGAGCAGTTGTGTCATGCTAAGCTCCTGATGGTGAGGCTGGTCTGGGCAAGAGGGCAAGACATGGGGATTAGACTAAAAAGCTTGGTGTTTTTCTCCTCTGTTTTTTCTACCTTATTGACTCATTAACTTGCAGTGCCAGAAGTACATGAGGCCTTTGCCAGACTCCTCTGGGGTGTCTGATGCCTCTGGCCATATGAGAAATCATTTAAGTTTACAAGCTCCCTGTTTGCAAGATACTCTGCCTGCCATGAACTCAGCTGTCCGTTTTGTCCTACCAAGCACCGAGCTCAGCAGAAAAAGCCCCTTTAAACCCTTCCATGAGCATTGCTCTTAGGCTCAGCACTGCTGGTTTAGCTTGTAAAGAGCTTTGGCCAGGCTCAGTGGTGCTGTGCCTCTCAAAGCAGAGTGAAGCTGGAGGCAAAGAAAGTAGATTCCTTGTCTCTGCTCCTCTCATCTCTGCATTGAGACTCACTGGGGTATCTCCTGCAGGGCTTTGGCTTGGCATGCTCCCTCGGGCTGGTGGCAAATGAGCTCTTGCAGCATTACTGCAGTATTGAGTTTGGCTACGAATCGAATCCAGTGTTTAAGGTACAGGTTCTCTTAATTTTTTTATCTCCACTGCTAATTAAGCAGGTGCTGAACCATGTAAAAATTTGCTGATGTTGCTAACCCCAATTCCAGCAATAGGCAACCTTGGAGACCAAATTGTCGTCACTTCCCTCTTGGTATGGCACCAGCTTATCCTTTTTAAGACTTATGTGTGTCAGCTGAAGGCTGCAACCAGCACAGCATACATGGATTTGCTTGGACACTTTGGTAGCTGGATGGGTTTTTTGCCTTCATTGCACCTTCAGCAGGACTGTTGAGGCTGGCTCAGATCCTCAGCCCGCACCTACTGCTGAGGCTCAGTCACAGTTACAGTGTTTTATAGAGTCTGAGGCACTCACTGTGTGCTGTGGGGAAATATAATCCTGAAAGTAACGTATTTTAGGGGCTGCAATTTCAGCAGAGCAGTGTTGCTCCTGCAGGGCTCTTAGCTGGGAAATGGGCTGCCACAAGTCACCTAATAAAGCTTGGGGCAACATGCCATGAATGTACCATGATGGAAGGAAGGAAAAGCAGACATAAAGGGAGAAGTAATTGGGAGAGAAAAGGCTTCGAAACCTGACCATCATGGTTCGAGTCACAGTAAAAGGATTATTTGTTTTGAGTAACAGGGTCAGCAATTTTATACCTAACTGGAAGAACCATATACTGTCTTATTGCAGCAAACTGTACTTAAAGCTTGTTAGATGTAATATGTTGAAATAATGTTACACGTGGTCAGCCTTGGTCCATGCCAGTAATTAATGTGAGCACAATTAATCTGGGAGGATATGACACCTTTTGTCAGCAACAGGTAATCCTTCCTAGCAAAGGTAAAACTGAGCAAGCAGTTGAAAGGAAAATCATTGACAACATTCCACTGCTATCCAAAGTTTCTTCACATCTTGTTGCTTCCTTAGACGGATGCACTAAACATAGAGAATAACAAAACAAGAAAAGGCACTTCATGAGCTTCTGAAGCTGCTCTTGCTGGTTGAAAGGGAAGCTTCCCTTTGTCTATGTTGGTATTTCTTAAATGAGATGCTTTGATGGTCCCTGAGAGATTTAGTTCATCTCTCCATAAAATGTGGAATTTAAAGGAAGTACACAGTTCGTAAGACAATCATATTGTTTGAGGAAGGATTGGTTACAAGTGTCTTTGCTCAGATTTAGCACATCCAGGTGTGTTTAGATCCATTACTTCTTAGCTGGAGTTTCTGTGAGCAATACAGTCTGCATTTGGGTACCACGCAGGATGCAGCGTTAGGCTGCTTTCCATGGCCCGGCCAGCCAGCACTGCGTGTGGCTGTCTGGGGATCCCTGCAGAAATGTCTATTAGCAATAAAAGTTCTGCAAACAAGCATTATGCCATCTCCTTATACCTCCCCTGCTGCTGCTCACAGTCACACAGTAATGTCCAGAGCTAAAAAATGGTTGTCGTGGGCTTCTGCAGCTCCTCCGTTGCTAAGATCAGTGCAGGCTTTTTCTGGACACACTCTCATGTGGAAGCTGGGATGTCAAACTGAAAATAGAGGCTTTAGCTATTGGTATCCTTTCTCAAGGGATGTTTTTAAGATTGGAGTGCCTGTAACTTGCATCTAATTTCTCTTGGACTAAACATCTTCACTTTTGGTTCCTGAATGTGCTTTTCTCTCAGGTGGCATTTCTGCAGGTGACTTGGGAATCTCTTACATCCACACAGCTCAGCAGGGCTCAGCAGGCATTATCTGCCATTTCTGTTCCTGGTTCTTTTTATCATTATTTCTTTTTTCACTGCAATCCCCTGATTTTGAAAAGGAAAAGCCCTTATGTCTAGGCCATGTCTGTCTTCTCTCCAGTGTAATTAATTATCTATTCAGATTAGATTGCTCCATCAGGGGCTCTGTAACTTAAGGAGGCTTTCCCAAGGAGAAATCCCTTCCCAGATTGCCCCCAGGGGAATGAGCTATGGATTTGCCTACCTGTATGTGGTAGAAGGAGAAGCCCAGAGGCCTTCCCAGCACTGCCATCACGCAGGCACAGATTTGGGTTCATGATGCACAGCCTGGAAAAAGAGTGCAACAGGACTTGCCGCATTGGTGACAGCCTTGCAGGGGACATGAGAATTAAATCAGGAACCAGAGATCATGCCTGTTTGTTGCTCTCAGCACCACCTTGAAAAGTGTGTTATAGTGTTGAGGAACTGGAGAAGGGCTTGGGCTAAACCTTTCTTCCATTAGGCTTCATACTTCCCACATAGTACCTACAAGGCTGATAAGAGTCATTAGGTACCTTTTTCCTGCTTGAAAACGATGCCTCTCCTACCCTAGGGCTACATGTCTGATGCATGTCATCCATCTGGCATTGAGTTTGTCAGGCAGAGCAGCACTTTGGTTGCAAGCTGACATGGGCTTTTTTGAGCACTGTCAGCAGTCTGTGCAGATCTGGTATGTAGCGCTCCTTTGCATGGAGATGCTTCCTCCCTTTTAAAACACTCTTTCAAAGCCAGTGTGCTCCAGAAATGAAGGGTGCTGTGGGCACACCTTGCATTTTACTTGGCTTAACTAATTTGTTCTCTTAATCATTCATTATCCAGTTGGGAGCAACTTCAGAGTGCTGTTTCTCTGGAAGCGATGTTCACCCCTATCACTTGAATATGCCCAAAGCCTCTTTTCTGCTTAACTTTTTTAGTGTATAGTATTTCAGAATTGCCTTATGGTTGGACCAGAATCAGTAACAATTGAATCTGTCATGATTCAAAGGTGTTTGAGGGCATATTTTTACTGAGCCAGGGTGCCAACATAAAGGGCTCAGCTGCAGAAGACCTCCAAGTGCTCCACTGCTCCACATAAAAGAATAATAATGGGATTGAGTGCCCTCAGCAAGTTTGCTGATGACACCAAGCTGAGTGGCTCGGTTGATACGTTGGAGGGAAGGAATGCCATCCAGAGGGATCTTGACATGCTTGTGAGGTGGGCTGATGCCAACCT
>JASSUY010021125.1:4340-16715 GCA_032466535.1 Forpus xanthops | reverse complement strand
GGCAGTGTTCAAGGCCAGGTTGGACATAGCCTTGGGTGACATGGTTTAGTGGGAGGTGTTCCTGCCCCTGGCAGGGGGCCTGGAAGTAGATGATCTTAAGGTCCTTTTCAACCCTAACTGCCCTATGATAATGTTTGTTAGTGCTTTGATGTCAACTGTAAATCACACAAGGTCTGTAGAGAGGGCATAAAATCTTATTAGCAATTACTGTTACTAAAGTCATGCCTCTGAGGTACTCCACAGCTTTCATCACAAGGTGAAAATACTGTAAAGAGAATTCCCAGCAGAAAGGAGTTCTGTACCTCTTCATCCTGAAGCATCATTTCTTGGTGGTGTCAGTTCTGCTGCCTGGCCTTCTGCATGCTCTTTATGTTTGGACAATGTATAACCTTTAAATGCAGCCACATGAATGGACATTGCATATTTTGTATTTATGTAGGACAGAAAGGTGAAGAAGGGTCATGTGGCCTGCCGGGTCAAGATGGCTTACCTGGGGTACCGGGACCACCAGGTGACCAGGGACATACGGGACAGCAAGGATATGCTGGGCCACGAGGTAAGAATGGAATATGACTTTTGGGGGAGAGATGTGTGAGATAATGTGGAGACTAAGTTTCCTCTCTATTCCCCCAGTTCACAGATGAATATATCCACCACTAGCCTGAGATATCACGACCCTTCTTTTCCTCTCTCCTTTCAAGCACTGATAGTGACATCTATGAATGACTTTGTAACACATATAAAGACTTATTGGAAAAGAATTTATCTCAACATCCATTATTAACCAGAAAAGCAATTAATCACACATACTTACCATATATCAATAGGTGTGCATTTGAGTCATGGCTAACGGTGGAACTGCCTGTGAGTAATTAAAATTGTATTTTAACAGTAACTGCTGTTTAATAAATGAATGGTTTAATACATATGTGAAGAAAGAGCACTGACTGCTACTACAGGGATTTCATTTCAGTCCAAACAAATCATCCTAGTAAGTCCTGGAAATCATTACCCACCTCAGTCCATTTCTTAGCACAGGACAGAAGCACAATAGAAAAGATTACTTGCAAGCTGTCAGTGGCAATCTTGGTCAAGTCTCTTCCATACGGAGGATAACACCAGTTTACTTTTGTCTTCACTGCCCATGACAACCTATGAAGTTGTATTATTTTCTGTCATGAATCCCTTACTGAATACTTAAACACAGCAAAAATTCACACCAGCTATGTGTTCATACAAGTAAATTTCTTCTACCCTTTCTCCTATGTATAAGGTCCACCTGGCCAGACTGGTATACCAGGACCACCAGGCCCCCATATTAGATCTGCGAGTGGATTCTTGCTTGTCCTTCACAGTCAGTCAGACAGAGAACCACTCTGTCCACAAGGGATGCCAAAATTATGGACTGGCTATAGTCTGCTGTACCTGGAAGGACAAGAGAAAGCTCATAATCAAGATCTTGGTATGTATTGTAGTTCATAATTGCTCACTGGTTAAGATCGAATATGGAGTGGTCTGTACAGTGAAGGGCAAGACAAATGGAGTACACTGTAGAATCATCAATTACTTATTTTCTACAGAGTTAAAACTAATTGCACCGATTATAATGAACTCAGTTATGCTGCTCTGTTACATGACCAATTGAAATGGGTCTCTGCTGTTATGCAGTTGAATAAAAAAAAAAAAATAATATTTCTACCTTTAAGTAATTCGGATTAAAATTACTGAGAGATGAGTAGTTTATTTCACTTGTCCTGCCTAGCCATTTTGGGCTGTCTTTAAACTCAATGGAGAGATTTTCCTAGATCAGGAATTGCACTTGGCCACTCTGAAATAACTCCCTGGAGGATCTGCTCCTTTTTACTTTAGAGACAGCTTGAGAAAAAGAGCTGGTTAAGTTAGGTGGTTACAACTGGATAGCGTAAATATGCTTTACAAGTAAAATTATAAAGCATGTGTACAGCAGAACTGTGTGCTTTTAAAAGTCAAAAGCTAATTTTTTTTGTAAAAGAGCCAAATTGCTCCCAAAGACAGCTCCCTTTGGTGACTTGGGTCATCTCTGTGTCTTCTACAATTCTGACTAAAACTAGCTGTCTAAGTAAGCTGCTTGACTTGCAGCCCAAGAAATGGATTGGCATCAACTTGCACAAAAGAAACACCCTACATTTTGTTGCCTTGCTATAGAGGAAGCAGAGATCTCTTCTAGGAGGAAAGGCCAAGGACTTAATAAACTGGACAAAAAAAAGTGTTTAAAGGAGCAATAAAAAGAGATATCTTTAGCACAGCTGTGTTGTTTTGAGATGTTTTCACTGCAGTGTGGCATTCCCCAAGAGAGCCAGCTGGTAACAGAACAGCTTATAACAGCATTCTGCTACCAGCTGGCTCTCCTGCCTGTGAAAAATAAGATTCAAAGAAAATAAGGTCCTTGTTTCCTGTGACCTGTATGCAGGCATTTTCCTTACCTAGGCTACTCCAGATCCTTTGTTAGTACTGGAATGGAGTATTATCAGTGATAAACAAAACTGGCTTCTGTACAGAAATGTCACAGGGCATTAAAGTTTAGGGGCGTTACAGAAATATCACACATAAAGTTAAAGGCAGAACATATATGCAATGCTTATTATTGTTAACTAAATAGGCCATTGTAAAACTGTTCTAAATTCAGTTCCAGAAGAACTTCATCTCTGAAGTATGCACTAGTCACTTCTTAATTCCCACTGTTGTCTGCCTGATGAGCATTTTGCAGGATCGGCTCTGCAAAATCCCTCAGTCCTTTTATTGTACTTTAAGAGTCTTTGAAACCTTTCTGGAAGGCAGTAGAACAGCTGCCAAGGTTTCTGCTTAGTGCGCCGGTACCAACAGCATGTTGTTCTGTACAAACTTTTTCTATTTATCAGCACTGGCATTTGGTTTCTCACAGCTCCTGATAAGTCTGTAAATAGCCAATCTCCTCTTAAACCAGCGGCCACCTCTTGCCTCGTTTAATTTTCAGCATTGGCACAGCTAAGAAATTTGCTATCATATCATTCCCATGCTGACAACCTACTGGATTGTGACAAGTATTATTGGTCAAAGGAAGATACTTAATGGTAAAAAACGCTTGTTTTCACTATAACTGTCCATTTGGTAAGGGGCTGGGGAAGTTTAAGTTCTGTGAATTACCTAATTCCAGTTAAGATACAAAGTTTTGCAGCAACATTGGCCAGGATGCTATTCTCAACTTACCTAGAAAGAAGGGGAGTAATTTTCATCATTTGTTATTTTTTTCAGGACTGGCAGGATCTTGTCTTCCTGTGTTTAATACCATGCCATTTGCTTACTGTAATATCAACCAGGTTTGTTACTATGCCAGTCGAAATGATAAGTCTTACTGGTTGTCAAGTGCTGCTCCTTTACCAATGACACCACTCTCTGAAGAAGAAATACAGCCATATATAAGCAGATGTGCTGTATGTGAGGCCCCAGCCCAAGCAGTGGCAGTTCACAGTCAAGATCAGTCAATTCCTCCCTGCCCAGTGAACTGGAGGAGTCTTTGGATAGGATATTCCTTTTTGATGGTAAGAGCTTGGGCACATGATCACATATATAAGTATCTCTCATACATCTTCTGTATTCTAAAGACTCAAAGATTTTTAGATCTGAAAAGTTAACTATCCAATGTCTAGCAAACATTAAAAAGGAAAATTCATAAAAAGAAACAAGACGAGTGTTAGTTCCAAATCACAGAACCTTGCTACAGCTATATATACTAAAGTCATAAACTACACATTTCTTAACATGCCAAAGATTTTGCTTGCTTGTCTTTAATAAATAATGTGATTTTCATGTGCTAAGACATACTTTTCAGAATTAGAGGTCCAGGTCTTTTTAATGCCATTGTCTAGTTGAATTTGCAACAGTTTAGGTAAGAGCTTCATTTAGAACGGACTGGGATTACTTTTATTTAGTAAGTACCAGAAAATATAAATGAGCTGGCTCTAGGCTTATGAGATCCACTCATTACAGAACAAATTAAGACTTTTTTCCAGCAAAGGAAGCTTACTCCAAGTTAAGACCACTGAAAACAGTGCAGTTAAAAAGCAAATAAAGTCAGAAAAAAAGACAGATTAACATAATTTACCTATTTTTCATGCACAGTTATCAAGTTCTTCCATTGTTCTTCCCAGCACACTGGATCTGGTGATCAGGGTGGTGGACAGTCCCTTATGTCACCTGGAAGTTGCCTAGAAGACTTCAGATCAGCACCATTCATTGAATGCCAGGGTCAGCGAGGAACATGCCAATTTTTTGCTAACGAATACAGTTTCTGGTTAACAACTGTGGTACCTGAATTGCAGTTTGCATCAGCTCCCCTATCAGGAACTCTTAAAGAAGGACGAGAGCAGAGGAAAAAAATCAGTAGATGCCAAGTATGCCTGAAGCATGGCTAACAAGCAAAACAAACCCAATTAAAATTAATTGAAACGAAGTAGTAGCACCGTGATAAAACAGGCGAACTCTGTGTGATGAATAGAAACGTTAGGTCAGCTGTCTGAACTTGAAGCTGCTACATTCTGTTCATTTTTTGCTTCTTTTTTTTTTTTTTTTTTTGGTAATGCACCACAAAAAGAAGAACCATCACCTATAAGTTATTGATGGAACCATAGCTCCGGAGATGCTTTTTATTTTGTAAAGCATTGGCTGTAAAAAAGGTTTATAAGCCAAAGCGCTAATCACCATCTGAAAAAATTAAAATACATTTATGCCTCCTTCATTCAGCTGTAAACCCTGAACTGTTAAATGCATGTTTGAATCATGGTGAAACTACTGAAAACACAGATAACAAATGGAGGATCATTATGTGCAGAAGGGCCACAAATGCTCCTTTTACCACTTAAATGAGCTGCATTTTAATAGAATGGAATAAAATGTCTTCCAGCACTTTCCAGTTTGTGTTCACTAAGAGAGGTGCCCAGCAAAACGATTTTCAAGGAAACTAAGATCCACATCCAAGGGCCCTAATTCAAAGCAAACTCCCTCTGAAGCCATCACAACTACAACAGGCTGATCAGCCAATTTAAAGTTGGATACACAAACTCAAAGAGCAGGAAAGACAGACATTCCAGTCTCAGGCACAGGAAAATAAAACAGTCAGAGGTAAGTCCATTCAAGTGTAAATACATTCAGATGGTTCTACTTCCTTCTGACAGGTTGAAGACAAGATGGAGTAAGGAGTAAGACAAGTAAAACAAGATGGATTTTTTTTTAATTGGATTTGTGTTAACTTGAACAAGTACCCACCTTAAAGACATCTGAAAGAGTCAACAACAAAAATGAATAATCTAAATAAGACATTTCATGGCATTTTACCATCTTGCTCTTTTATTTAAGTATATCATGCAAACCAGTCATGTTTTTCTATTGTTTTGATGCAGAATTTTTGCACCTGTGCCAGTTCCATTTTACTTGGTTCTGTAAGTACATATTACATAGGAGATACAGTTTTAAGCTACCAGTGATAGGTTAAATAGAGTAAGTGTGTAAATTCCCATTTTATGCTTAGTTCACTCTGTAGGGCATTTGTCAGAAATACTGTACTAATTTAAAATGAAATTGAAGATAAACTGCCTAATATTACAAAGCAAATAAACCAGACCAAAGTGTAAAGCAGCATATGCTTTCATTCTGAATTGTTTGTCCAGTGACTACAAGCAGAAAAACAATTGGTAAATTATTCATAGGGAACCTAATTATTAAATTAGGTGTGAAAAGGAACAGCTGAAACTATTCATGAAAAACACTCCTAAAGGCAATGCCCTTATGCTAGTGATTATAGTCCAAATTACCCTTGCTATTATGTTCAAGAGCTTCGGCTCTTGCATAGGCCCAGTAAAGAAGTGAATTTTATCTTAACCAGCAGGCAGGATATTAATAGCAACACAGAAAATTATGGTGGTGCACTCGGGGGTCATTTGAATTAGAGCCATTTAGGGTGAACTGTTCTGGAATTAAATTCAGAACCTGTGATTTGCAATGTGGAGACTTGCTCGCCCCTCACCCTAGCAAACTGAGGGGTCTGCATGGCTAGGAAGCAGGGAAGATGCCTGGCTGACTCATGGCAAATCCTCAGGGCAGGGGTCAGAATCTTCTCTCCTTCAAATCCCTCCACATCAGGACTTCTGGAAGGTAACTAGCGGAAGAAAAATACTGCAGAGCCTGGGTCCTGGCCTGCTGCAAAGAAAGGTGGCCATTTTAGCTTCATTTTCTGTTCTTCCTAAGACAAGAGATGCACAGGCCCAACACTAAAAGCATCTTTTGAAAATTTAATCTTTTGGTGTATATGGAGCATGTGATACTAAAAGCAAAACTGACAACAGGTATCACTCATTTTATCACAATGGTGCTGCATTAAAAAAAATGGTATCTTTACAGTGTACTTTAAATTCATTTGTGTACAGTAGCATTCCTGGATTTGAAGTCCACGATTCACATGCTTAAACCATCTGTCAGCACGAGACAACAGAGAAGATGCTTAAACTCCAAACAGCTAAGGTGTTTAGCTGGGCTTGTGAGCAGAACCAAACTTGCAGCTTCCTACAATAGAAGTGCACCTGCCGTGGGCCAGACCTGCTGCTCCAAGTCTCCTGGATGTCATGCTTTTTTGTATCAGCAACATCAGGTGGCTGGTTGCTGTTGATCTGCTGTGAAGCACTGGCTGTGCTTGGCAGCCAAGCAGCTACCCAGCTGCTTCTTCCACCCCAAGCAGGCCAGGAGAGGAAACAGGAGGAAAAGCAGCAAGAAAAGTCAAGGGTCAAAAGATAGGGATATCACCAAGTACTGGTGTGGGCTAAACAGACTCAACTCAGGTATGTCAATTACTGCCAATTAGCATAAATATTTAATTACTGATTCAGGTTTTGGGAAGCATGTTGCCAAACCTTAAAACACCTTTCCTCCTACTTTTGCAGGCTCAACTTCACCCCAGGCTCCTCTCTGCCCCCTTGTTATTAGTATGGGTCCCTTCAGCTACAGGTGGAATAAAATAGAGTGGGGCAAAATGGCATGGGGGTGTGTGTGCCAGGTACAAAGGGGTTTCTCTGTGCTGCTCTTTCCTTCTCCTTTCCTGTGCTCTGACACTGGTCATCCATGGGCTGCAGTCCTTTTGAGGGAGTATCTGCTCTGGCACAAGTTCTCCAAGGGCCCCAGTCCCTTCAGGGATGTGCCTGCTCTGCCATAGAGTATCCACCTGCTCCAGACCTTGGATTCCTCAGATCAGAAAGCAGCTTAAAGACTCATTCCCAGAATTGCATTATTATGGGCAGCAAGTTTAAGCAAAACTGCAGAATTCTTCCAAGGCAAACTCTTAACCAAATAGTTCTTTCCTACTTTGGCTGGTTCATAAGCACCAGGGAAAAACAAAGAAAAGTATCAAAGCAGACAAAACCCACAGAATTCTTCTAGTCCATACATGGTTTTTAGACTCACAGAATAGTTAGGGTTGGAAAGGACCTTAAGATCATCTACTTCCACCCCCCCCGGCCATGGGCAGGGACACCTCACACTAAACCATGCCAAAGGAGACAAACCTTTTATCCATCAACCCAAGTTGTTTACTTGTTTGAAAAAGATACTTCTAATGTCCTAAAGCACACTATTGAGGAAAACCTAAATTTGATCTGCATCACACCTTCTGCTCCTGGTACACAGACGGAGATTGCCAGTCTGCAATGGCTGGGCAGCATGCAAGAGCACATCATCAGCCCTCAGCAATACATTAAGTTTTGCCATGATGCAGACTTGGGGAAATAAACCACATTCACCTGAGGACATTTTTTACTGTTGTTTCACAGTGAGCACTGCGAATAACACCACTTTCCATTGCCACCCAGCCTTCTGAGGTCTCACAAGCAATCCTTCAATAGCTTTTAATTTAATTCCATATGCCGTACATGAAGATTGCAAAGATGAGGACTTCTGTTCTAATGCTTTCCATGCATTGGAAACCTCTGGACAAGAAAGACAAAAACATTCAAGACCACAGGGAAGATTTGTAATGGGGAGCAGTTGTTTGCAAGAAGCAGGATTGCTCCAAAGCTGGAGCAGCAGCCAGGCAAGTACAGAGCCCACAGCTGCTTTCCCCCACAGAATGATAAAAAGTTTCTAACAACTCTGAAAAACACTTTCCAGGAGGTGAAGCAGTTGCTTCATCAAGATGGAGATCTCTTTCATGACTGGATCCTGTTCCATAATCTGCATTTTCCACCTACCAAACAGCAAAACCAGCCTTTGAAATCCTGCTCACCTTGCCCAGGTGGGAAATGAGCCTGATGGAGAAAAAAAAATGACCACCAGCATTCAGATACTGACCCATATTCATATTCAACCTCTTTTCTAGTCACTTCATCCAGATGTTCCAAAAGGAACTGGAAGTTTAACTAGAGATGATATTCCCATGCTGGATTTCAGTTCTGTAGATGCATGTCACAGGGAAAAAGGAATGAATAATGTACATTTTAATACAATCAGAAGCCTCAGCTTCTGGTATATTGTGCAGATTTGTAAGACATTCTTTGACTTGTTCTGTGGGTAAGGAGAATTCAGGTTGACAGAAGTGGCCTACTCACCAATAGCTCTTAAATGATCCTCGTATGTAATAGTTTGGTGATGGACCTAAGGTAATGCAACATTCTGCACTAAGGCAATAGTATTTACTGCTTTACCTGTGCAACTGCACTAAAAAGAGATATGTTTAACCTGTTCCAAAGTCTAGAGAAGGAAATCCCAGATTACCTTAGCCTATTTGAAAAGTCCACTATCTACATGTTTAGAATTCCTTGCTTTCATTTTGCTGCTAACGAGGCTAATTCCTTGTTCTTGGTGGACAAGAGAGATGAACTTATCCCTGTTCTCATGCTGTAGAAGACTGCCACCACATGGGTACTCCATCTTCTCCTTTACTAACCCAATTGCTTTAGCATTCTGAGCACATCATACAAACAAAATACCCAAGCCATATTACATTTCCGTGGCAAACTATCTTCCTGCCAATTTTCACAGCTCCTGAAGGAACAAATGGGTATCAGCATTCATTACAAGACTTGGAATCTTTAGAAAACCCAATATTCATTTAGAAAGAGTTCTACAATCAAAAGCTGACAATTGTTAATATTTCCTTGCCCTCTGAAATTTGGTAACAAAGACAAAATTGCCAATTCCTTTTTTTTTATACATAGTAAGCAGTTAGAGGGTTACAATAAACACACAAAATGATTCTGCTCCTCATGTCTGCACACTCCTTCAGGAAGCCATAGCACAAAACCAGAAATGTGTTAGCCAGCTGTTCTGCTGAAGTGTGATTCAGTCATTCACAGCTAAACAACAATTGTTACAATTCATCAGTCACAGAATCAGACATGAAAATGAACTGCAACACCCGTCCTCATCACATCACAACAACAGAAGAGGCAGCTGCACCTCACCTGGTTCTCCAGCCGTTGATTCAAATTTCACTCAGACTTAACATGCAAGCTTCAGACACTGCATACCCATTAACTTCCATGGTCAGCAGGTTTAAAGGTTCAACAGCTCTTTCTGTACTTTAAGTGTATATCCACTTAGCATATATGGGTATCATAATCAAAGACAGCAAGCAGTTACTTTTGTCTTGCAGGCATTTCCAGTCAATGCAAATACTACAGAGGAGAAAAGGCAAATAATTTTGCCTTTATTTGATTGAGATAACTACCTTGAACTAACAATGCTCACAGCTTCTTTGTTCTTATCATCTGCAATTTAAGCTCTCTCTCTATATATATATACATGTAAGAACTAAGAAGTCTGCCATAGACTGCTGCTACAAGGACAGGTTTACCCTATCAGGTATACTCTCTTTCCTCTTTTAGAGCTAACAGAACTGTGACTTTCATCAGCTCAATCAAAACGATCTCCTAGGAAGGTCTGTTTCAATAGAGGTTTTCTTTCCATCATTCCACAGACCTTCATATACATCACTTATCTGATGAACCAATACTTAGGTTCTTTTTTCCTTACCTATATATCTGTGGTATGGACAAATTATATTTTATGATCTTAAAGGCCTTTACCAACCTAGCTGATTCTGTGAATCTGTCAAGAGTTAAATTCTCCCTTTCACTTGCTACTAAAACCAAACTAAAAAAAAAAAAAAAACCAAAAACCACCAACCCAACCCCCCCAACTTTTCTGAAGTGGGCAGTCCCTTCACCCTTTATAACAATGGAATCGAAGTGTCCTTTAAGTATATGTGAAAAACAAACTTAAAAAAATAGACCATGAAAAACCCGGGTTTCATTTGCACCAAGCAAGCAGGGAAACCTTGTTCGAGAGGCAGCCACCGAAAACAGCTTCAGTGAAAAAGTCTCCAAGAGGAGGCTGGAACAGCAGAATCGATGTGCTCTTCCCCTAGATCCTTCTCCCTAGCACCAAGATGCCAATTTGAGGATGCACAACAGATTTGGCTCTCGTTTTCAGACTACACTCACGTAGCGCAGGCTCTCCCACTATGGTGTGGAACATGTGCAAATGCTGTTCTCAGTATTTTAAATGGCATTCTGTCCCCCTTAGGGGAAATGGTACTGCTAAGAAAAAAAAAAGCATACATAAGCAAGAATACACAATTTCCCTGTTCTTAAAGACAAGAGAGAAGAGGGAAGAGAATTTTAGGAGTTAAACATACTGTTCTTTCATCACATCTTAATCCTGGACTGCAAGAAACCCCTATTTATTAGCACTGATACATTAGGTCAGTCAACCATTAAATTTCAAGAATGTGCCTGTTAACAAGTCTGCTGATTAGGATTAATTAAAGGGGTGGAATTTCTTACATGGTACCTGATCACAGAGTTTAGAGGAAGTACAGGAAGAATCACAAGAACTCACAGCTCCAACAACAAAGGAATCAGACGCTGAAATATTTTATACAAAACTACTTTTCTTTAAATAACTCTTATTTTATGTAGGGTTAGTCAGGCACTAAATGGTGTTAAAGAGTACACAATGTGAAATATTCAACTATACAGACAGCCCTTAACTTTTGTCCTTGGGGAGACAGGGACTGCATATGTCAGGATCTCATTTGCAGCTTACCATGTGTAGTGCTCTGAAACCTAAACTGATGGGGCTTTTTAATGGTAAAAATCCTACTAAGGAATCACAGAAGAGTTTGTGTAGGAAGGGACTTTAAAAGGTCTTCTAATCCAACTCCCCTGCAACAAACAGGAAACTTTCTGTTAATAAACTTCCCAGATACTCTAAGTACCAGAACTTGCCCAATAGTAATCCAATCCCAATACTTCCACAGTTCAAAAGAAGTAAAATTAGTCCCACCACAATCAATCTGTCCCCTCAGTTTCACACGTCTTCATTTCTAACACTACTGAAGCAGCTCTGCAATTTAAAATACGCACTTTATTAATTACTATAATGAAAATCAAAGAGTTTTAAATGTAAAAAAAATTTATTTCAATTTTACACAGAAAAAAGTCAAACCAGTTGAACAATTATTCATACCAACAACTTCTGTGAGTATTTAATGACAAGTATTTCTAACCTCACTTTACAAAAACAAGTGCTATTAAAACTAATCAGGTTTTTGATTTTTCTTATGTTTTTTTTCAACTGACTAGTGCCTCATCCAGGGGTTTTAAATAATTAAAAATAACAGTTTAACAGACACAGTAAGTTACACTGAAACTGTTGACCACAGCATTAAAAGGTTAGTCTGAGGAACCAAGGCTGCTTCCTCCTCATTTGCATCGAATTATCACCCACTGAGAAAAATATGCAAACTGTATGGAGTTTTTTATTTCTTATTTTTAAAAAGTTACCCTACTATAAACATATCTGCTGGTTTATCCTATGGCTGCTGCATATATACAAAAACACCCAAGGCCAAGAACAGAAGTTAGCATTCCTTATGTGCTAAGTGTCTTAAAATCTGCCAGAAAGCACTTTGCATAGTATTATGGAGATGAGGACGAGGCCCAGGACGGTGAAGAGCAGCTGAACTGCCAGATACAAGTCCACCTCCTCCTGCTGCCGGAGCGCATCCATATCACAAACCCTTGCAATAAAGTACAATGAAGCAAAAACCTTCATCCAAAACCCACATTGGAAAAATGGTGTGATAGAAAGTGCCAGCTCTAAGTAAAGTATCATATGCTGAGCCTGTGAGAACCAGAGCCACAACTCAGAGAACAAATAAATCCGCATTGTGATGAGTGGCTATTAATCCTGTCGTTATCTCAACCCTTTGTGCCCCATGTTGGGCGCCAAAAAGATCTGTCGTGGTTTGAGGCCCCTCAAACAGTTCTGCACACTCCCCCCTCTTTCTTCCCCAGTCCTGGGGAAATGGGAAGG